>VATE01000046.1:0-7500 GCA_008065195.1 Metschnikowia amazonensis | reverse complement strand
CCTGCAGACTCTGTTCGGTATGCAGGTGCAGGGGGCTTATACGTCTACCATAGGCTAAAGCCATAAAGGAAGGTATAGGTAGAAGAGTTTGGGGAGTAGGAAGTAGTAAAGTATTAATGAGCGAGTTAAAGAGCCAGATACAAGAGCCAGATTCAAGAGCCAGTTACAAGAGCCAGTTACAAGAGCCAGTTACAAGAGCCAGTTACAAGAGCCAGTTACTAGTTACTAGTTACTAGAATTACTAGTGCACTAGAATTACTAGTGCCACTACTATTTATGTCCTTACATTTTATTGTCAATTATTGTAGCCAGCACAGCAGCTTGACAGCTAAGCATCTTCCAGTCTAGACCCTATTTGTCCATATCAGCATTTCCCATTTTCTTTAGACCACATGCAGTCAATCGACCAACAATGCAAGCTGACTGCATAATCCCCGAAACATCAGGCATTGTTTCATGACATGTTGCCATGAATGTAGTTAGCATAATTTCATGAACGCCGATGCACTATGTAGATATTCCTTTCAAACATATGGAAGATGAGAACAGATAGGAGGAACATTGGTGATTATGATTGGTGATAATGATTGGTGATAATGATTGGTGATAATGATTGGTGATAATGATTGGTGATAATGATTGGTGATAATGATTGGTGATAATGATTGGTGATAATGAATGGTGATTATGATTGGTCATTGGATATTGGTCATTGGTCATTGATCATCAATCATCAATCATCAATCATCAATCATCAATCATCTATCATCTATCATCATTCATGAATCTTCTGTATCTGTTAAAATCTTCTGTCCAGATTGAATCTGCGTAAATTCGTATACCAACTTAACCTTATGTTTCATGTTAAATTATACAGGAATTGAACCTGCTTAATTTCCATCTTAGAATTATCAAGGTATCATGTCTGATTCAAACCCTTCGAACCTCATTTTTTCTCGCATTTTATTGCTCAGCCCCACACGGCAGCGTCACCTGCCATTGTTTTTCCCCCACTGCGCCAGATATTTGACGATGAAGACGTATAATTGGAGCTAAGAATATTGCTTGAAGAGTTGAACGCTGGCAGCAGATAAAAAGCCAGACTGGAATACTCTTTTTCTGTTCTGAAGGGGTCAAATGTAGCCAAGCCATCATATTTCTTACCATCCGCAGGAAGTCCAAATACCTGTTGATCATGTAAGGACTGATCAAAGGCTTTTTCTGAAGAGTGATCTTGGAAGGTATCATGGAAGGACTTTTGTTGGAAATCTTGGAAGGACTTTTGTTGGAAATCAAAAGGCTTTTCTTGGTAATCAAAAGGCTTCTCTTGAAAAGACTTCTCTTGGAAAGGCTTCTCTTGGTATTCTTGAAAAGACTTTTCTAAATTTTCTTGAAGATTCTCTAAATTCTCCTGAAAATTCTCCAAATTTTCCTGAAATGGCTTCTCTTGAAAAGTCTTTTCATCTTGAAACACTTGGGGTATGTGATCGTGGTTTGGCCTCTCGTAGGCAAGTGTTGGCACATTATCCAAGTCAGTAGCCAGGTCCATTTCCGCCATGTTGCGGTAGTTATAGAAGTCATTCTGGTACCCGTACTTGTAGAAGGACTTTGCACCCAACCCGCGGGCGCCATACCCTAAAGACGTATTCACATTTGGGTTGATGACATTTTTGTTGGTAATGACATTTTTGTTGATGTTGAAGTTGACATTTTTGTGGTTGACATTGTTGATGTTGACATTTTTCATGTTGCTGACGTTGCTGACATTGCTGACATTGCTGACATTGTTGACATTGTTGATGACATTGTTGATGTTGACATTGTTGTGGTTGACATTGTTGACATTATTGTTGAAGTTGTTGACATTGCTGGTATTATTGTTGAAGTTGTTCACATTGCTGGTATTATTGTTGAAGTTGTTGACATTACTGCCATTATTGGAGTGAGAGACGTTGCTATTGATGGAGTTGATGCTGGCCACGGTTTTGTTGCTGATGCTGATGCTGTTGATGTTATTGTTGGTGCTGGGGTTGTTGGCGTTGGGCCGGTTCCGACGCCCAAAGTACGGCGATGGATGCGTATGAGCCTCCACCAAAGCCTTTTCGATTATTTCGAGTTGGTTTGCAAAGGGCTCCTGCACTAGGGGGCGTGTTTCGGGGCTCATTGGAAGGTGGCGGCAAGTAGGGAGCTTTTTGGGGGGTGCGAGCGAGCGAGGCGTTGGAAAGTGGCGTCAAAGAGTGGATCGGGGAGGCAGTGTGTGGAGAGATCTGCTGGAGGACGAGTTGCGGAGGTGTAGAGCGGGTAGGTGGTTGTTGTAGATTCTGCAGTGGGGGTAGAAAAATTATCATCAATGCGCAGATGTACGGGTGTCTCGAGGCGCGGGCTCGTAACTGGCAGTGGTTACAGTCGCGAGTATTTTTCAAAAAATTCAATGCGCGAATACAGTGTTCAAAAATATTGAAACCAGTGCGACAAAATTATTCACCAAATTATTCATACCAGTAAATTATTCAAACCAAATGAAAATGTTTCACACCAACTTTTAATAGTTTTCAGTAATTTTATATCTTGCTGATTGCTATATTCTATTCTTAGATTCTTCCAATGAGCGGTCGAAACGGACATAATTAAAGTAGTTTCCATGTTATGCTGTGTATAATGCTTGTACTTGGTCAGTATTTTTCAAAATTATTCATACCAATGCGACAAAATTATTCACACCAGTGCGACAAAATTATTCATACTATATTTCAAATTATTCATACTAATATTTCAAATTATTCATACCAATATTTCAAATTATTCATACCAATATTTCAAATTATTCATACCAATATTTCAAATTATTCATACAAATACAAGTTTGAATTTACAGCATAACATGAAAACTACTTTAGTTTTGTCCATTACATAATGGAAAACCTCTAAATATATATGAGGCAATCTTTAGAATTTAGATTTCAGAATATTGAATTCTATTAAAAGTAGGTGCAACATTATGCCATTTGGTTTGAATAACTTTGTCGCACTAGTTTGAATAATTTTGAAATATTTGTATGAATAATTTTGAAATATTTGTATGAATAATTTTGAAATATTTGTATGAATAATTTTGAAAATCACTGTATGAATTATTCTGTAATATTGGTATGAATAATTGTCGCATTGGTATGAAGAATTTTGAAATATTGGTGAATACAATATTTTTCAAAATTTTCACCACTTCGCACAATTTTTCAAACCAAATGACAATGTTTCAGCAACTAAAATAGAATTCAGTAATCCGAAAATTTATACAGTCTTTTTCAAAATTATTCAAAACAATACAAATTTTGATTTACAGCATAACATGGAAAAAACTTTTTTTTTTTTTTCCACTGTTGATTGGAAGACTCCAAAAACATTATATAAGAGCAATTGTCCAGATATAAAATTTCTGATTACTGAAAACTATTGAAGTTGGTGTGAAAATGCCATTTGGTTTGAATAATTTTGTCGCACTAGTGAATATTTTTGAAGTGCAGTCTTTTTCAAAATTTTTCACCAATATTTTAAAATATACCAGTGCGAGAAAAATATTCAAACCTAATGGTATTTTCACACCAACTTTAATAGTTTTCAGTAATTTTATATCTTGCTGATTCCTATTACATTCTATTCTTGGAGTCCAATCAAAAGTCATACGGACAAAACTAAATTAGTTTCGCTGTATATTAAAACTTGTATTGGTATGAATATTTTGAAGTATTGAGATGAATAATTTTGTCGCAACTTACAGTATTTTTCAAAATTATTCATACCAATGACAAAATTATTCATACCAATGACAAAATTATTCATCCCAAATGGCATAATGTTTCACACCAACTTTCAATAGATGTCAGTAATCTGATAATTTAAGTCTGGATGATTGCTAATACATTCTATTCTTAGAGTCTTGCAATCAACGGTCCAAACGGAAAAAACCAAAAGTAGTTTCCATGTTATGCTGTATATAAAACTTGTATTGGTTTGAATAATTTTGTCGCACTGGTATGAATACTTTTGAAAAAGACTGTATCGTAATTCGCTACGTTCTTCATCGTTGCCTGAACCAAGAGATCCGTTGTTGAAAGTTTTAAGATTTTGTTTTTTTGTTAAATAAATTAATGTTTTGTTTTTAAATCACCTAATGGATATAAATAAATTTCTGAATGATTCTTCCGCAGGTTCACCTACAGAAACCTTGTTACGACTTTTACTTCCTCTAAATCACCAAGTTTGAATATCTTCAGACCCAAAAAGAGTCACCTCTAAATAAGGTCTTCAAATATTCTCACTATTCATCGGTAGTAGCGACGGACGGTGGTATGAATAATTTTGAAAAATACTGTATCTGGACGATTTAATATATACCATTCTTGGAGTCTTCTAAACAACGTTGAAACGGACAAAACTAAAGTGTTTTCATGTTACCTGTATAATAAACTTGTATTTTGTTTGATAATTTGAAATTGGTGATAATTTGAAATTGGTAATTTGAAATTGGTGATAATTTTCTCGCACTAGTTTGAATATTTTTGAAATTGGTGATACGGTATTTTTCAAAATTATTCATACCAAATGGAATATGTTTCCTACCAACTTTTAATAGAATTCAGTAATCAGAAAATAAATATTTGGACGATTGCTATATACCATTCCTAGACTCTTCCAATGAACGGCTAAACGGACAAAACTAAAATGTTTTCATGATATCCTGTATATTAAACTTGTATTTTGTTTGATATTTTTGAAATTAGTGATATTTTCTCGCACTAGTTCGAATATTTTTGAATTTGGTGATAATTTGAAATTGGTGATATTTTCTCGCACTAGTTTGAATAATTTTGAATTATATATAATTTTCTCGCACTGTATGAATAATTTTGAAAAACACCGTAATGGAAATATGATTTAGGTAGAGAATATTTCTATGATTGGACAGCAGATATATCTGGTAGACTGCATGTAGACTGACCAGTTTTACCACACTGTCTTCATCTTCATCTTCATTTCCATCTTCTTCACCATATATCAACACATCTATGGCATGTATTTCCCACACACTCAACCATTCCACATGTTCTTTTCATCTCAAAATTGCAATTGTTTCAAGCTGCTCCAGTCCTCTATTTAAACCTCCTATCTAGTCTTTTTCTTTTGCTTCACCTCCTCCTCCTTCAGTGGATGCAACTTGATCTGCGTGGGATAATCTGGCCGGTTGCCCTGGTATCCCTGAGACCAGTCGTAACCACTGGCATAGGCAAATATAGTGCCGTTGCTATTGAATGCTGTAGCGGTAATGGGTCCTCCCACGTTTGGAAAGTTCTTTAAGCGTTGCTTAGCATCCTTATCCCAGAAGCAGAAGGTTCCATCGGACCCGGCCGTGGAGAACGTACCGTACACCGGATGAAACGAGATAGCATTCACCGTGTAGAGGTGTGTTTCGTTGCTGGAAACCAGCAGCGTTCGGGACGCCGACGAGTCGTTGGGTGGCTTGCGGTGGCAGCGGAACGAAAAGCCACTCTTTTGCTGCTCAGCATCGTCAATGTACTGTATGGCACAACGGGCCTCGATGGACGCAATGGCATAGCCGTTGCCTTGTGGGTAGCAGGCCACGGACCGTGTTTGGTACTTCAATGGAGACATGGAGTTTTTGAAGATTTGCTGCGGGTTGGTCAAGTCAATGATGGCAAGATGGCGTTCGGCACAGCCAACCACCAAGAGTTTCTGGGCTGAGTCCATGCAGTAGACCTTGTTGGGCAAGTTGATGACCGAAATGGGCTGAGGCGAACGCATGTCCCAATACTTCAAGGTCTTGTCCCAGGACCCACTTACCACCACCTCAGTATTGGTGGGGCCACACTGTACAGACCGTACACACCTGACGGGAGCATCATGGACGCCGATTTGCTGAGTTTGCTGCAGTGCCAAGTCAAAAAGCTTCACTTGCTTATCTGCACCACCAGAGCACACCCTGGCTCCATCAGCCGACCAGCGGGCGCTGAACACGGGTCCATCATGCTCAAATAGCGCCCTTCCCTGGTTGTTACCAGAATTGGGGTCAATTTCGTAGATGCGGACTTTTTTGTCCCAGCTGGACACGGCTAGCAAGTTCTGCAGTGGCGAAAACGCCAAATCCGTGACAGTATCTTCGGGGCCATTGTTGAGGGCAATGTCATTGATCAATTCCTGGCCTGTGGCTGCACTCGTTTGGGGGGTGTTGCTGGCGATGAACGACATGTGCAGGACTGGACACTATATAATACAGATGTTTCAAGGACCAGATATTGGGGAACGCCGGGGTTGGCTACTAAGGAGGAAGTTGAGTTGTTGAATTTATTCGATGGCGCGCTGCGCACCCGTACCTCAAGAGAGATTAACTGAGGAGATATGCAGAACAGATGTAGTAATAGAGAATGATTTGTATGGAAGTGATACACTGAAGGGATAGACTGATGCAATAAATAGTCTGATATAGTCTGTTACAAATATAATAATACAGATAGAATTTAGATATTGATGATACTGAACAGATGAAATACTCATATATAGTCAGATACAATAGTCAGATACTAACATGGAATACTGAGATACTGATACTGTACAGGTCCAATACTGATAGAGTCTTTCAAAATATTCATACTGCGACAAATTATTCATACCAGTATCAAATTTATTCAACAAGTGCGACAAAATATCATAACAATATCAAATTTATTCAACCAGTGCGACAAAATATCATACCAATATCAAATTTATTCAACTAGTGCGACAAAATATCATACCAAATGGCATAATGTTTCACACCAACTTTTAATAGTTTTCAGTAATTAGATATTTTATATCTTTTTGATGGCTATTACATTCTATTCTTGAGTCTTCCAATCAACCGCCAAACGGACAAAACTGAAGTAGTTTTCATATTATGCTGTATATTAAAACTTGTATTTGGTTTGAATAATTTGAAATATTGGTATGAATAATTTGAAATATTGGTATGAATAATTTGAAATATTGGTATGAATAATTTGAAATATTGGTATGAATAATTTTGTCGCACTGGTATGAATAATCTTGAAAAATACTGTATTATACAGATCCAGAACTGATACTATACAGATCCAATACTGATACTGATGATACTGATACAAGATGACTCAGTTTCAGAACTAATACTACAGACCCTAGTACAGCTGCAGCTGATATTGATACTAAACAGATATCCAATACCTAGCACTGATATAGATCTCTGGGATGAGACTTAGCAGATACAAATGCTTGTATACTCAGATACTCACTGATAGAGATACAGGTACTGCCTGATAGAGATACAGGTACTGCCTGATACAGATACTGATACCGAATAGATACTGAACAGATACTAATACTAATACTAATACTAATACTAATACTAATACTAATACTAATACTAATACTAATACTAATACTAATACTAATACTAATACTAATACTAAT
>VATE01000296.1:4706-15630 GCA_008065195.1 Metschnikowia amazonensis | reverse complement strand
TGGTATGAATATTTTTGTAATATGGTATGAATAATTTTGTCGCACTGGTATGAAAAATTTTGTTGCATTGGTATGAATAATATTGAAAAAGACTGTACTAATGTTTCAAAATTATTCAACCAGTGCGACAAAATTCTTCATACCAAATGGAATGTTTCCTACCAACTTTTAATAGAATTCAGTAATCAGAAAATAAATATTTGGACGATTGTTCTTGTACCATTCCTAAAGTCTTCCAATTAACGGCTAAACGGACAAAACTAAAGTAGTTTCCATGTTATGCTGTATATTAAAACTTGTACTTGGTATGAATAATTTTGAAATATTGGTGAACTATTTTGTCGCACTGGTATAATAATTTTGTCGCACTGGTATAATAATTTTGTCGCACTGAGTAATTTTGTATTTTTAAAATTATTCAAACCATATTCTAAATTATTAAATCCAAATACAAGTTATACAACATCTTGGAAACTAGTTCAGTTTGTCAGTTTTGACTCTTGATTTAAACATTCTCAAATGTATATAGGCAATCTCCAGATTCAAGATTTCTGATTCTGAATTCTATGAAAAGATGGTGTAAATCATTATCATTTGGTTTGAAAGATTGTGCGAAGTGAGAGGAAACTTGAATATCGTTTGAATCATTTTGCGCGCTTTTTGAATAATTTTAAAAACACTGTACTAACTTGGGACGCTTTAATGCTACCAATAATACAATATTGACATTGATATTATATCCTGATAAATTACTGAATTGCTTCTCTGAAGACTCCATTTGATACTCAAAACGGATTTGATACCGTATCAAGCATCAGGTATAGATACTCAAAACTGTTTTGATACCGTATCAAGCATCAGGTATAGACACTTGACTACTTGATTGATACGATTCCTATAATTATGATACAAGAGTTCACACTAAAAAAACACATCCTAAGATGAATTATCATGATTGTCATAACACGTCAGAATACATAAAACAGGATACACGTCACTCATTTCAGTCCACCATTGTCTCCCTAATGCAAGAAATCATCGTTATGATAAAGCTCCATCTCGTAGTCTGGCTGGAAGTCACCGAAGAGTGACTCGCCGTCGCCTCCCAATCTCTCCGTGTACGCCGCCTCATCATCACCGCAGATCTTCAACTTCTCACCCGGCCTCAAAGCCGCTTCTGCCAATAGCTGACACTCGCAACTCTTCTCCATTAACGTGAAAAGGTACGCAGCCTCGTCGAGCGTTGAGCCCACGGTTAGGAGCCCGTGGTTCTGCAAGATCACTCCCTTTCCGTCACCAAGCGCCTCTGCAATGGCAATCCCCTCCTCCTCGTCCACCGCGACACCCCCGAAATTCCGGTACACACTGTGACTTTTATAAAACGTGCACACATCCTGGTTGATCATATCCAACGGCCGTCCCAAAGCAGAATACGCCTTTCCATATGTGGAATGGGTATGGCAAGCGGCAATCACATCTGGCCGGGCTTCATGCACTGCTGAGTGGATGGCAAATCCTGCAGCGTTGATCGCGTACTGGGGCCCATCTGGCAAGATGTTGCCTTTGGCGTCACAGTGCACCAAGTCGCTGGCCTTGATGAGCCCAAAATGTTTGCCCAACGGATTGATCCAGAACGTGTCTGGGTCCACGGGATCCCTCAAGGAAATGTGACCGGCGGCGCCTTCAGTGTATCCTTTTCTGGCGAAAATACGGAACGCCGCAGCCATGTGCTGCTTGGCCCATGTTCTCTCTTCAAGCTTGTCTTTGAACTGGGGAATGGGGAAGGGATGGGGTAAACCCTTGGCAATGTTGTGCGACCCGCGCGTGGTTTCTTGAAGCACTGATGTGGGAGACATGATGTGGGTGCTAAATGAAAGTTGTGGTAGTGGAATGAGGAGCAGGAGCAGGAGGATGGGCTTATATAGGCGGCTTATCAGCGGGTTCCCAAAGAGGAACTAGCCGCGCCGGGTTGCATGTCACGTGACGTAAACGTGACTAAAACGTGACCCGTATCACATGACTTGGCTATCTCCTCGCTTCCTTCCCCTTTGGTTTCCTGCACCCCGCACTACCTCTCCCGCAGAGCTCTATTATCAGCTGGTTTGACAGCGGACTGCAGACAGACTCGCTCCTGCAGGTGGCTGCGTTGGTATTTGCATGGACTGCAGATAAGCGTCGTATCTGAGTCTTTCCGTCCCACATGGGGAGGCTCCTGTGCCAGTAAATTTGTGTGTGTGTATGTGCGGAGCCAGCACCGTGCCGCCCAAGCCCGTACAGCCGGACGCTTGAGGGAGCAGCACACCCGTACACCACCGATTGGGCCCGGCACGCCCCTCATATTCCGGTACACATCGCACCAGGCAATACTCCTCCATAGCAACATGCACATTCTCCCCCGCGTATACGCCCTATATCTAGTGTTGCACGTGGCATTGGCCTCTCCCGGCGACAACTTAGAGGAGTTCGATGAGTGCCTCTACCAATGCCAGCAGATCACGTGCTACAACAACCCCTATTACCTCATGCAAGAACAATTCCGAGAAGCGTTGGAAAAGAAAAACCACCATTTCCATCGCTATGAACCATCATGGCATTTCGACTGGCATTTGAGCGGCTATCTCAAGGCTCTTTTATGGGATTGCAAATCCAATTGTGACTACCAGTGCCAGAGAATTATTACTCTGGAGCGAAAAGCAGCCGGCCAGGAGGTGTTGCAATTCCATGGCAAGTGGCCATTTTTAAGGGTGTTGGGCGCGCAGGAATTTGTGTCGACGTTGCTTTCCGTGGCAAATTTCGTGCCGCACTTTCTTGGCTTCAAGAAAGTCGGAAGGGCCATGAAGTCCCACAAGAATATGGAGTTTCTGAGGGAAATGGAAGGGGCGCTTAAGTCGTCTCTTCGAAATGTGCGGTTGGTGGCGTTCATTACCATGTGTGCGTGGATCAGTTCGACGATATTTCATGTGCGGGACTTTCTCGTGACAGAGAAACTCGACTACTACTTTGCCGGCATGACGGTGCTCAGTGGTTTTTACAGCATCTTTTACCGGCAATTCAAGTTATACTTGCCAACGCGGAAGTGGCAGGCGTGGGTGTTACGCTTAGTTTGCTTGCTGGCTTATACAGCCCACATCTACCGGCTTGAAACTGATTGGCTGTACACCTACAACATGCGGGCCAACATCTTGGTGGGGGTGTTGCAGAACATCATGTGGGGCTTGACGTGTTATTCGCTCTACAGTAAATACTTGGAGGAAGAACACAGCGAAAAAGCTATCAATGTGGCGCATTTGAACTATATCCAGCCTCGGCAGATCATCCTTGGCAGCTTCTACTCGAGGTCAGCAAAGCTCTATTCACTCTACCCGCTTTTGCTTTGCAGCATAGTGATAATGGGCATGTCGCTTGAGATCTTTGACTTTGCACCTTTCTTCTTTGACTTGGTGGATGCCCACTCGTTGTGGCACTTGGTGACGGTATTTCCTGCATACCTTGGCTGGTACGACTGGATGATCTGGGATGTGTGTGAAAACGTGAGGGACGATCAAGTGAGGCAGGTGACCAAGAAGGAAGAGTAGGGGGAGCAAGTATTGGTCGAGATTTTCAGTATTGGTCGAGCTATTGGTCGAGATTTTCAGTATTGGTTTCAATGTGCAAGCTTAACTATTGTTTCAATGTGCAAGCTTAACTATTGGTTTCAATCTGCGACTGTGACATCTGACTTCATAATTTTATTCAACAGAAACTAGAATAAGGGTTGCAATATTTGTTGAGCTTGTGTGAGTCTTAGGTGGAGATGTAATGAAGGAGTCGGATTGATGATAAAGGAATGAATTGAATGAGGAGTCAGGAATGAGAAATGAGAAATGGGAAATGGGAAATGGGAAATGGGAAATGAGAAATGGAAAATGGGAAATGGGAAATGAGAAATGGGAAATGGGAATGGGAAATGAGAAATGGGAAATGGGAATGGGAAATGAGAAATGAGAAATGAGAAATGAGAAATGAGAAATGAGAAATGAGAAATGAGAAATGAGAAATGAGAAATGAGAAATGAGAAATGAGAAATGAGAAATCAGAAATCAGAAATGAGATAGAGAATTCAGGAATGAATGGTCACGGAATGAATGGTGACAGAATGAATGGTGACAGAATGAGCAATTGAATTAACAGATTGCTTGGCTCATTTGGATATCCATGATGGCTCCCAATATTGAACCTCCCCTCCAGGACCCTGCTTATCTACCCACAAAAACCCATTCATGATCATTTCGTCAATCACCGATTTGGCCCGTACCTTGTCCCAATCATAGTTGTCTTCCAAGAGGCCGAGTGTCACGTACCCTCCCATGAACTCACACAATTCATAGACCTTTTTCAGGTCGCCCGAGATGCCCTGCGACCCCGAAAAGCCCAGTGTCTTGACCCATTTCTTCAGATTGATGGTGACAATTTCAAAGCCGTTTCCCAAGTCGGCCATCGCTGCCAACGCCTTATCGAGCAGCTCCTCAGAGACTTCTACCGATATGCTATCGCATTCAATGAGCCTGGACATGAGCTCTTTATAGGAGATGAAGCCACCGTTAATGGTTCTTGTTTCCCTACAAATCTCCACGATTCGAATGGCCACGGCAGCAGAAAGAGCCTCAGACTTTTTGACCTTGGATTCTGCCAAAATCACAAGTTCTAGTGTGTCCACCCCAATCAGCTCACACATGAGCGTGAACTTGCGGCGAAACTCGGGATTTTTCTTGATAACATCGGCATTTTCGGCGGCAAAGTTCACCAATGCCGATTGGAACACTGAGAGTTGCACTGAGAGCTCCTCTGAGTGGCGGTCACTGAGCGCCTTGCCCAATTTCTGGAATGCATTGCGGTCTGCGTTGAGCTTGTTCATGTTGTGGAGAGATTGCGCACTCGCGTATATATAGGGTTGAACTTGGCACGACCACCATACCCAACTGTTCTGACCAATAACAGACAGGGTGACGATATAAGAGTATGGGATTGATAGTATGGGAAATAATTCACGATTGCCTATGATGAGATGCTGATGAGATGCTGATGAGATGCTGATGAGATGCTGATGAGATGCTGATGAGATGCTGAGACGGTGCGAATATATAGTATGATAGGATCATTTGATTTCTCCAGGTGAGCTTTTTTCAATACTCTGCTTGATACTAATGGATTAGTGGTAGTTGTCTGAAGCATATCTCTCTAATTATGAACCTGTTTATATTAAAGACTTTTGTACGTTGTAATCGCTGGTAGCCCTCGGTAGGTCACGTGATTTGTAGGTGATTTGTTAGTACACCTCCTTTGGGGCCAGTCTGGGACTTTATATTAATACAGATGTTTCTATACATCCGAACTGGTGGATTGCACCCGAAATAGATGCATTTTAATTTCTGGGGGACTGGAGGAAACGACCTAAGTCAATAGGTCGGAACTGGATATAAGCCCCGGATCTGCATATACTTCCCGGAACTGCCCCTTGCCGAGCACTCACTATGTTTTTAAAATTATTCAAACCAGTGCGACAAAATAATCAAATCAATGTAGTGATGAGAGGTTATTCTGAATGTTGAAGTTAGACATCTGTACATCTTCAAGCAAGGTATTATACAGGACATGCAAATATGCAGGTCATCGGAAGAACGCTCTCCGAGTGTTCTTACTGTAAAAGGGTGGACATTCTCCTAATTCCCGCGGCATTGATAAAGAGCTGTCAATCACGAAGCCACTACGTACGTTTTAGGAATACAAAGCATAACTACTACACTGATTACAATGGATGACTATCCATTACATTATGTCAGAACATTAGAGTCACATGACGTTCCGCTTCCAAAATATGCGTTCCTTAAACGGAATGCACAATGGGTTATGAGCCCTGGCGTGGACACTTCATATGCTAAGATTCCTTATATTCTTGATGAGAATGTGAAGGCTCCAATTTTAGAAGTGGAGTTTCCAAAGACCTTGGCGAAGCTCAAGAAAAGCGAGTATATTTGGGTATACCTCGTGGGCACGCATGAGTTGTTAGAGCTCTCAGCAGCAAGATGCAGCACGGCATCACAAGCAGATAATCAACTGATCATTGAGTATCTTGAGACTGTTGAGATAGAAATTGTTCTGTTGTTTGAGAGGTGTGTCAAACCAAATATCTTTAAAAGGGCCATGAAGACCTACACGGTTGAAAAGATTAAAGACTATTTTGAGGAGAATAGGCCTAACCAGGACAACTGGAAGCCTTATGTTTACATTGCAGAACATGTTCACAATGTACTGCCTCTTGACTTTAGGGTGTTGCCGTTCACTTATATGTGGGAGTTGCATGCTTTCTTCTTACCACTTATTAGAAAGGGATTCAAGCCGGAACACATTATCAAAGTAATGAAGAAAGCCTTGTCGGAAAAAGAAGTGAGTTATCCGAGTATGACCATGACAACCTCGCAGTTTGAGTCAGACCTTGACACGGTAGTGACTAATCTTACTAAACATAGTACAGAGAAAGAGATGTTGTCGGTGAAGACCGTTACACAAAAGACGAACAACAGGAATAAGAATAAGGTCAAGAAATCATCAAAGAAGGGATGTTTCACGTGTGGTAAAACGGGCCATTTCCAAAAGGATTGTAAGAAATCGAAGGGAAAGAAGACTGATAATATATCAAATGAACTGAACAGTGATAATAATATTCCTCGGGAGGTGGAATTTGTATGGGATTCAGGTAGTGATATACATATCGTTAATCGGTTAGAGTTCTTTCAGACCTTTGAAGAGCAAGAGAACACGTTCAAAGTTGCTAATAATACTTACATTGAATCCAGGGGTTATGGTTCAACACTAATTCTAGTGGGCGAAATTAAGCGAAAAGTCTTATTGACGAGAGTATATTACTTTCCAACTGGAAGTCATAATCTATTCTCGCCAGCACTCGCGCAACATTGGCGCGCAGTTGCTCCGTGCCTTTCATAAACTCACTACACTACACTACACTACACTACACTTCACTACACTTCACTACACTTCACTACACTCCACTACACTCCACTTCACTCCACTACAACTTCACTACAACTGCTACTACACTCCAGATACAATTACATCTGCTACTACACAGCTATACTTCACTCCAACTCACTACATCTTCCAACTACATCTACGCCACATCAGATCTATCAATGTTGCAATTCAAAGCAATCAAATATACAAACAAGGACTCGGAGCTCAAGTGGAAGGATGATTCCCTCCCTGTGGAAGAAAAGAACGGAGTCTACACGCTCCCCTCTGATCATGATGTATTGGTTAAGGTGCACTACGCAGCTCTCAACCCTGTGGATATCATCTTGAAGAATACTCAAAATGCCATGTTTTTCCGTGGCGAAAAAGGCTTGGCCAGCGACTATTCGGGGGAAATCGTGGCTCTTGGAGCCGGAGCAGCCCTGAGTGGCTTTGCTGTGGGAGACCGTATAGCAGGGCTTTACCAGAACGTGTTTGGGCTCGGCACCGCTTCGGAGTACATTTTGATCAACATCAAGAAACCATCCGGAGTCAATGCCCGCAAGATCCCTGGTGGAATGAGCTATGCTGAAGCTGCTTCGTACCCGTTGGTTTTTGGTACAGCACAAACCATGTGGGACTCGGTGCAAAAGGGAAACTCCTACCGCAAAGTGTTGGTGTTGGGGGCCGGAACAGCCGTGGGCCGCTACAATGTGCAGTTGGCCAAAAATGCCTACAAGGCCGAGGAGATTGTGGTCACATGCTCGGCCCGTACCGAGGACACTATTCGCCAGCTTGGTGCCTCGGAGGTCATTGACTACACCAAACACAAATCGATCTTGGGCCCGGTGTTGGAGTCAGTCAAGAAAACTGGGCCTTTTGATGTGGTACTCGACTGCTGCGGCAACTCCGATCTCTTCCTGGAGATGAGCCACGTGCTCCAGCCGCGGGCCAACTTCGGTTCCTATGTGACTATTGTGGGAGACAACAAGCTCAATTTTGCCAGCAGCACTGTGGTGTCGTCCATTTTTGAAAACGCTGCAGTTGGCTTGAGACAACTCCGCAGCTACTTTGGTTGGCTCCCTTACTTCTATACTCTCACCTTCATCAAGCCCACAGGCCCATGGCCTGACAAGTGTGTGGAGAATTTGGAGGCAAAGAATGTGCGGGTATTTATCGACAGTGAGTACCCACCCACAGCAGTGCAGGAGGCTGTGGATAAGCTCACTTCGAACAAGGCCGAGGGAAAGATCTTGCTTAAGATTGTTTAACCAGAATATTCACTGACATTGCTTTCTTGAAACTTCAATGAGCAGTATGGATTGTCAGCTAGACTTAGAGTAAATACAGATTAATTTATGAAATCCTAGAGTAAATATAGATTAATTTATGAAATACTAGAGTAAATACAGATTAATTTATGAAATACTAGAGTATAGTCAAGAGAGCTGGAGCAGTGACTAGTACAGTTTGTTTCAAAATTATTCAAACTAGTGCGAAATTATTCAAACCAAATGATAATGTTTTACACAACTTTTAATAAATTTCAGTGATATTTTATATCTAGACGATTGTTCTTATATTCCATTCTTGGAGTCTTCCAATCAACTGCCAAAGGAACTAAACCAAATAGTTTCCATGATATCCTCTAAATTAAAAGTCATATTTAGTTTGATAATTTTGAAATATTGCTATGATAATTTTGAAAAACACTGATTAATTTTGAAAAATACTGTAAGGGCTGAGGCTATATTCTAGTACACCCGTACATCCCCGAAATGTCAAGGGTCAATGAGAGGTTCAGGAAGACTGATACGAGGGGTAAAGATATGTAATTTGATGTAAGGAATTATAAATAGTGTTCTTTGACTTAGAAACATGTTGGATATTATGGATTAATAGAGAGTTTAATGGAGTGTAGTGGTGTGTAGTGGTTTTTAATTATTCAAACCAGTGCGACAAAATTATTCAAACCAAATACAAATTGTTATACAAGCTAACATGAAAACTACTTCAGTTTTACCGTTTTGACTCATTTGGTACTGCAAGACTCCCAAATGTAGTGCATATAAGGCAATTCTACAGACTTAATTTCTGAATATTGCATCCCATAAAAGTTGGTGAAAAGGATTATGCTATTTGGTATGAAAGATTGTGCGAAGTGGTTGAAACTTTTTGAAATACAGTATTTTTCAAAATTATTCATACCAGTGCGACAAAATTATTCATACCAATATTACAAAATTATTCATACCAAGTACAAGTTTTATACAGCATAACATGGAAACTACTCTAGTTTTGTCCGTTTAGCCGTTAATTGGAAGACTCTAGCAATGATATAAAAGAGCAATCGTCCAAATATAAATTTTCTGATTACTGAATTCTATTAAAAGTTGAAACATTTTCCATTTGGTATGAATAATTGTCGCATGAATTTTGAAATATTAGTACAGTCTTTTTCAAAATTATTCATACTAGTGCGACAAAATTATTCATACCAATATTTCAAAATTATTCATACCAACATTTCAAAATTATTCATACCAGTGCAACAAAATTATTCATACCAAATGGAAAATGTTTCACACCAACTTTGAATAGTTTCCAGTAATCAAATATTTTTTATCTTGCTGATAGCTATTACATTTTATTCTTGGGTTCCAATCAGCATTCGAAACGGACAAAACTAAGTAGTTTCCATGTCATGCTATGTATCAAAACTTTTATTTGGTTTGAATAATTTTGTAATATTGGTATGAATAATTTTATCGCATTGGTATGAATAATTTTATCGCATTGGTATGAATATTTTTGAAATATTAGTATGAATAATTTTGTCGCACTGGTTGAATATTTTTGAAAAATACTGTACACTGTTTTTCAAAATTATTCATACAGAGTTTTTCAAAATTATTCATACCAGCGCGCAAAATTATTCATACCAATATTTCAAAATTATTCATACCAATATTTCAAAATTATTCATACCAATATTTCATAATTATTCAAACTAGTGCGACAAAATTATTCAAACCAAATGGAAAATGTTTCACACCAACTTTTAATAGAATTCAGTAATCAGAAACTTTATACTTGAACGATTGCTTATACATACCACCTGAAGTATTCAAATAAACGTTCGAAACGGGCAAAACTAAACCAGTTTCCATGATATGCTGTATATCAAAACTTGTATTTGGTTTGAATAATTTTGAAGTATTGGTCTGAATAATTTTGTCGCACTAGTATGAATAATTTTGTCGCACTAGTATGAATAATTTTGTCGCACTGGTTTGAATAATTTTGAAAGACACTGTACCAGCGCGCAAAATTCTTCATACCAATATTTCAAAAGTATTCAAACCAAATGGCATAATGTTTCACACCAACTTTAATCGAATTCAGTAATCAGAAATTTTATTTAGACAGTTGCTTATATTCACTATTCTTGCAGTATTCCAAAGAACGGTCGAAACGGGCAAAACTAAACTAGTTTCCATTTTATGCAGTATATTAAAACTTGTATTTGGTATGAATATTTTTATCGCACTGGTATGAATATTTTGTCGCAGTGGTATGAAGAATTTTGAAAAAGACTGTATTGGTGTGAACGATTTTGTCGCACTGGTATAATAATTTTAAAAACACTATACAAATACAAGTTGCTATATAGGAACATGGAAACTATCAGTTGTCCGACTCCCTAATGTAGTACATATGATCAATCGTCCAGATTTAAAATTTTAAAATTGATTAATTTTTAACTTTTAGAATATTCAATTAATTAACATTTCTGAGTACTGAATTAATGAATTAGGTGTGAAATATGCCATTTGATTGAAAGATTGTGCGAAGTGATACGAAAATTTTAAATCATGGTTTGAAGTATTTTGTTTTCTTAGTTCGAAACATTTTGCGC
>VATE01000195.1:6194-18465 GCA_008065195.1 Metschnikowia amazonensis | reverse complement strand
CAGTGTCAATCAGTGTCAATCAGTGTCAATCAGTGTCAATCAGTGTCAATCAGTGTCAATCAGTGTCAATCAGTGTCAATCAGTGTCAATCAGTGTCAGTGTCAATCAGTGTCAGTGTCAATCACCCCCTCTCTCTATCCCTCTAACTCTAGTGTTGGGTGTGCAGTCCTATTGGACAACAACGAAGTGGTGGTCGGGGCAAATGTGGAAAATGCTTCGTATGGAGCGTCCATTTGTGCCGAACGAACAGCAATCACTCGGGCAGTGATGCAAGGTCACCGCAGTTTCCAGGCTTTGGCGGTGGCTGGAGACCAGCCGGACCCGATCTCGCCATGTGGAATCTGCCGCCAGTTTATCCGAGAATTTGGTATGGATATTCCAGTGATTATGGTTTCTGGGTCGGGACACACGGTGCAGCGGACGTTAGACGATTTGTTGCCCATGAGTTTTGGTCCTGAGAATCTTCAGTGAGAAAAATGGAGATTGAGATATGAAGATGGAGATGAAGATGGAGATGAAGATGGAGATGGAGATGGAGATGGAGATGGAGATGGAGATGGAGATGGAGATGGAGATGGAGATGGAGATGGAGATGGAGATGGAGATGGAGATGGAGATGGAGAGATCAATAAAAATTCCTACTCAACCATTTCATATTCTGTGGTCTTGAGCAACCACTATCTCTAAGTAATCTAGCTATGTTAACGCCAACTGTTCGATGTCAAAGAGTTTGTAAGCTGAAACTATAGGAGCATAGAAGTAATAACTGACTTGGAGCTACATAGAGACGAGTCTAGGAATAGTCTATTGAATACATCAAATTCCTTGAAATATCATATCTTCATACGCTACACACTTTACAATGAACTGTCCAACCCACTACTTCCATACTGGGCTCTGAGCATAATAACATCAAGTCTGAAAAATGATTTCCACAACGAGACACTACATCAAAGACAATAAATTAAGTAGTAACTAGTGACTCTACTAGTGGTAACTCTAGTAACTGGTAACTAGTAACTCTAGTAACTGGTAACTCTAGTAACTAGTATAGGACTATGTAAGATTCTTTATATACCTTTAATACTTATACTTATGACTATCGTTGATGAATCCTCCAGACCTGGAATCTAGAGTTCAGTAAAATTATTCATACCAGTGAGACAAATACTACTAGCTTAACAGAACCACCAGGCCTACTAGACCTTCTAGACCTTCCTCCTATAGATTAATAGTACTACTGGAACTAGTACTCTACTATGAGATTAAACTACTAGACTAAAGGTACTAGAATAACACTACCAAAGGTACTAGAATAACACTACTAGTCTATAAGCTACTATACTAGAATAGTACTACTAGACCTACTACTAATTTACTATTAGTTTTACTAGCTCACTATGAGATTAACATAACTAGACTATAAATGAACTATTAGATTAACAGAACCACTAGCCCTATTAGAACTACTAGAACTACTAGAACTACTAGAACTACTAGAACTACTAGAACTACTAGAACTACTAGAACTACTATCAGATTATCACTACTAGACTAAAAGGTATTAGATACAAGACTAAAGGTACTAGATTAACGCTACTGCATTATAAAAGTGCTAGGATAATACTAGACCTACTAGACCTACTAGACCTAAAATTATTCATACATTCAAAATTACTCAAACTAGTGCGACAAAATATTCATACATTCAAAATTATTCAGTGCGACAAAATTATTCAAATCAAACGGTATAATGTTTCACACCAACTTTTAATAAAGTAGTAATAGATATTTTATATCTGGACGATTGCTATTACATTATATTCTTAAAGTCTTCCAATCAACGGTCGTAATTGGCAAAATAAACTTCATGTTATGCTGTATATTTAAACTTTTATTTGGTTTGAATAATTTTGAAATATAGTATGAATACTTTTGTCGCATTGGTACAGTGTTTTCAATATTATTCACACCAATGAAAAAAATTACACTGTTTTCCAAATTATTCATACCATCAAATTCACACCATCAAATTCATACCATCAAAGTATTCAAACCAAATGGCATAATGTTTCATGCCAACTTTAATAGAATTCAGTAATTTATATCTTGCTGATTGCTATTGCATTCTATTCTTGGAGTCTTCCAATTAAGGGTGAAACGGACAAAACTAAAGAGTTTCCATGTTATGCTGTACAGTATTTTTCAATATTATTCACACCAGTGCGACAAAATATCATACCAATATTTCAAAACTTTTCATACCAGTGCGACAAATTATTCATACCAAGTGGCATAATTTTTGATAGTTTTCAGTAATCAGATATTTTATAAGATGCTGATAGGGGTTACATTCTATTCTTGAAGTCCAATCAACGGTCGAAACGGACAAACTAAAGTAGTTTCCATGATATGCTGTATTAAAACTTGTATTTGGTAAGAAATTTTGAATATTGGTATGAAATTTTGAATATTGGTATGGAATTTGGTATAAAATTTTGAATATTGGTATGAATATTTTCGCGCGCTGATATGAATAATTTTGAAAAACACTGTATTAAACTTGTATTTGGTATGAATAATTTTGCCGCACTGGTATGAATAATTTTGAAAAAAACTGTATTCATACCAGTGCGACAGAATTATTCATACTAATATTTCAAAAATTTTCAAACTAGTGCGACAAAATTATTCAAACCATGATGTATCACACCAACTTTTAATAGAATTAGTAATAGATATTTCATATCTTGCTGATTGCTATTGCATTCTACTCTTGGAGTCTTCTAATCAACGGTTGAAACGGACAAACTAAAGTAGTTTCCATGATATGCTGTATTAAAACTTGTATTTGGTAAGAAATTTTGAATATTGGTAAGAATTTTGAATATTGCTATGAAATTTTGAATATTGGTATGGAATTTGGTAAGAAATTTTAAAATACTGTAGTTCAAAAGGTTCTGCATGTGAGACTGGCTGTTCGAGCAGTTGCCTAAATTGTCCGACCTTGGAATCCATCGGCCAATGATGGGATAGACATACCTTACTACATCGGAAAATACAAGATAGTAAAAAATAAAGTAGAGTATAGAGAATACTACGCATAGTAGAGACTACACTAGACTATGTAGAGATTACCTATAGAAGTAGTGTCAAACTATTCAAACCAGCGTATGTTTCAAACCAAAAACAGATGGTCAATAATTCATCGCAATCTCAAAAAATGATGTTTCAAAAACTTTTTTCAAATTATTCAAACCAGTGCGACAAATTATACCATTTCAAAAATTTCATACTTCGCACAATCTTTAAACCAAATGCATATTCAATTCAGAAATTTTAATCTGGAATATTGACTATACACAGCATTTGGGAGATCTAATCAACGGTCAAAAGGAGGAACTCAATTGGATTCGTTATCCTGTATACAACAACTGATAAATGATTTGAAAGAATGTTGGAAGGAGTACGAGACTCTTATTGGTAGTGATTGAATCATTTTGCGCTGGATGAATCGATTAGGTTGAATTCGCGCTGGATGAATCGATTAGGTTGAATTCGCGCTGGATGAATCGATGAATCATTTCGCGCTGGTTGAAGTTTGAAAAACAGATTCTAACCAATTTCAAAAAGTTTGTACCACTTCGCACTTTTTTCTCCAAATCAATACAAGTTGTTGTATATAGGATGACATGAGAGCTAATTCTGTTCTGTTCGTTTGGGCCTTAATTGGAAGACTATAAATGTACTCCATATGAGGCAATCGATTTAAGTTATCTGAATTGAATTCTAATAAATTGATGTGAATCATTATGCCACTTGGTTTGAAAGATTGTGCGATGGTACGAATATTTTGAATTATTGGTATGAATATTTTGCACTGGTACGAATATTTTGAATTATTGGTATGAATATTTTGTCGCACTGGTACGAATATTTTGAATTATTGGTATGAATATTTTGTCGCACTGGTATGAATATTTTTGAAAACACTGTATATACAAGATAACATGGAAACTAGTTCAGTTTCGTCCATTTGACCCTTAATTGAAAGAATATAAATGTAGTACATACGTTCAGATTTAAGATTTCTGAATTGAATTGTATTAAATTGTGAGATTTTGCGATGATACGAATACAGTGTTTCGAAATTATTCAATCCAGTGCGACAAAAATATTCATATCAATATTTCAAGATTATTCAGAACAATATTGAGGGACTATTCAGAACAATACTTCAAGATTATTCAGAACAATATTTCAAAATTATTCATGTCAATATTTCAAAATTATTCATGTCAATATTTCAAAATTATTCATGTCAATATTTCAAAATTTTTCAAACCAATATTCCAAAATGTTTCGTTCGCACAATCTTTCAAACCAAATGGCATAATGTTTCACACTAACGTTTAATAGAATTAGTATTCAGAAATTTTATTTTTCGACGATTGTTTACAAACTATTCTTGTAGTCTTCAATAAAGGTCGAAACGGACAAAACTAAAGTAGTTTCCATTATCCTGTAAATTAAAATTTTATTGGTTTGAATAATTTTGAACACTGTATTTGAATTACACTACGAATAATTTGAATTACACTACGAATATTTTGAACTACAGTGTTTTTCAAATTATTCAAACCAGTGCGAAAATAGTTCAACCAATAATTCAAAAGTTTCTCTTCGCACATTAACCAAATACAAGTTACATTTTCAAAATTATTCATACCATTACAAAATTATTCAAACAAAATACAAGTTCTTATATACAGCATAACATTGAATCTACTTTAGTTTTGTCGCTTTGACCTTTTACTGGAAGACTTCAAGAATAGACTGTATCAGCTATCAGCAAGATATAAAATATCTGATTACTGAAAACTATTACAGTATTTTTCAAAATTATTCATACTAGTGCAAAATTATTTATACCAATATTTCAATTTATTCAAACCAATACAAGTTCTTATACACATAACATGGAAACTACTTCAGTTTTGTCTCTTTTGAAGCTTGATTGAAAGACTCCAAGAATAGAATGTAATAGCAATCAGTAAGATATAAAATATCTGATTAATGAAAACTATTAAAAGTTGGTGTGAAACATTATCTATTTGGAATGAAAAATTTTGAAATATTGGTATGAAAAATTGTCGCACTGGTATGAAAAATTTTGAAATATTGGTATGAATAATTTTGTCGTATGAACAATATTGAAAATTACTGTATGTACAGTTATATTCAGAAATACTTCAGTTTTATCCCTTTTTCCCTTGTTCGGAAGACTTATAAGTGTCATAAAGATTTCAGAAATTGAATTCTTTCAAAAGTTGGTTTAGAATATGTCATTTATTTGAGATTGCGATGGTCGAAAATTTGAATTTTTGGTTGACTATTTTTCGCACTGGTTTGAATAATTTGAAATAACTGTAATTCTATTATTCATACAAACGACATAATGCTTAACACCCAACTTTTAATAGTTTTCATTAATCAGATATTTTATATCTTAATTATTGCTATTACATTCTATTCTTGGAGTCTTCCAATCAACGGTTGAAAGGGACAAACTAAGTACCATGTTATGATGTACAGTCTATTTCAAAATTATTCATACCAGTGCGACAAAATTTTTCATACCAATATTTCAAAATTATTCATACCAGTGCGGCAAATTATTCATACCAAATGGCATAATGTTTCACACCAACTTTTAATAGTTTTCATTAATCAGATATTTTATATTTTGCTGATTGCTATTGCATTCTATTCCTGGAGTCTTCTAATTAACGGTTGAAACGGACAAACTAAAGTAGTTTCCATGTTATGCTGTATATTAAAACTTGTACTTGGTATGAATAATTTTGTCGCATTAGTATGAATATTTTGTCGCACTAGTATGAATAATTTTGAAATATTGATATGAAAAATTTTGTCGCACTAGTATGAATAATTTTGAAATATTGATATGAAAAATTTTGTCGCACTGGTATGAAACATTTTGAAATATTGGTATGAATAATTTTGAAAAAGACTGTATATTAAAACTTGTATTGGTTTGAATAATTTTGTCGCACTAGTTTGAATATTTTGAAATATATACACTGTTTTTCAAAATTATTCATACCAGCGCGCAAAATTATTCATCAATATTTCAAATTATTCAAACCAAATGGCATAATGTTCACACCAACTTTAATGGAATTTCGTAATCAGAAATTTTATTTGGACAGTTGCTTATATATCTATTCTTGCAGTCTTCCAATCAACGGCAAAATGTACAAAACTAAACAGTTTCCATGTTATGCTGTATATTAAAACTTGTTTTGGTTTGAATAATTTTGTCGCACTAGTTTGAATATTTTGAAATATATAATTTGAAATGTTGATATTTATATTTTTTATAACTTTACCCGTAGGGCTTTATTAATTTAATTTTCTATAGATTAATACAATTATCCCCCCGGCCGAAAAAATTTAACTAAAAATAAAATAAAAGAATTACAAAATACAGTAATTAAATCTCATTATTTACTTAGTAAAAATATTTAGATACTTCATTGCCTAATAAAATTGGACATTATTTTATAGTTCTCCTATTGATTATGAATAATTTACTAATATCTACAAAATAGAATATTACTTTTATAATTATACCTTGTAATAATTTAATTAGATATAATTAACCCTCTTTATGAACTATTTATTTTCATTATTATCTTTTTGTTAAATTATGATTATTTTTATATTTAGATACCCATAAAAATAATTTCTTTTAGGGATAAATTCTATTGAGGATAATTTATATCCAAAAATAATTTTTTAAGAAATAAGGAGAAATGATATAATACTTTATAAATCATCATAATTATATACCGCCCAAATAAAAAAAATATAAATTTTGTATTTTTTCTGGGAGATATGATTATAGATAAAAATATCTCCAGATTAATTATAAATGTAAGATAAACTGCGGGCTGAATCAGATACATTCTATGCCGCTTTCGCACTAATTTGAACATTTTGAAAATTTCTGTATTCTGAATGTTTTTTCGCAAGCAGCTAACAAATTCAATTATGATTTTTTGAGATTTATAAGATCAACATTGTACCTCTTTCCCTTTCACTACACAAGCAGTAAGAATGCTCCACTACAAAAACAGTAATCTCCATGAAAAACAGTAATTTCCATGAAAAACAGTAATCTCCATGAAAAACAGTAATCTCCATGAAAAACAGTAATCTCCATGAAAAACAGTAATCTCCATGAAAAACAGTAATCTCCATGAAAAACAGTAATTTCCATGAAAAACAGTAATCTCCATGAAAAACAGTAATCTCCACTAGAAAAATCTCCACTCCCAATAGAACCTTGGAGACCACCTCCGTTGGTGTACGGGTTCGCGCATCAGTACATGACGGTGCGTATCTTCTCCTCCATCTCTTCATATCCTCACCAATGGCTACCGTGTGTTCCTCCTCGCAGTGTGGGCTTCGAACCGACTCCGTGCTCAAGTGCCCCGTATGTCTCAAAAATAACATTTCCAGCGTGTTCTGCAACCAGACCTGTTTCCGCGCCGGCTGGGCCAACCATAAGGCCATCCACCCGGCTCCCGACAATGGCGTGTTTGACCCCTTCCCCAAGTTCAAGTACGCCGGCAACTTACGGGCTGCCTACCCCTTGACACCCATGCGCAGGCTCCCGGCTCATATCAAGCGCCCCGATTACGCCCGTAACGGCAAGCCTATCAGTGAGTTCAAGAATGATCGCAAGGGCAAAATCACCATTTTGACGCCCGATGAGATCGACAAGATGAGAAAAGTGGGCGATGTGGGACGCCAGATTTTGGACACTGTGGCTGCTCATGTGGCGCCTGGCATTACAACCGATCGCCTTGATGAGATCTTACATGAAGAGTGTATCAAGCATGAGGTGTACCCTTCGCCACTCAACTACTTCAACTTCCCCAAGTCTGTGTGCACATCGGTGAACGAGGTGATTTGCCACGGAATCCCAGACCAGTATGTGCTTCAGGACGGTGATATTGTCAACTTGGACGTGTCCATCTACATGGACGGCTACCATTCGGACTTGAACGAAACCTATTATGTGGGAGACAAGGCCAAGGCCGATGCCGACACCGTGCGGTTGGTGGAAACTACACGTGAGTGTTTGGACTTGGCCATAGCCACCGTCAAACCGGGCTTGGTGTTCCGCACCTTGGGGCAGGTTATAGAGGATCATGCCACCAAGAACGGCTGCTCGGTGGTGCGCACCTACTGTGGACATGGAATCAACTCATTGTTCCACTGCCAACCAGACATTCCCCACTATGCCAAGAACAAGGCCGTGGGTGTTGCCAAGCCAGGTATGGTGTTTACCATTGAGCCTATGCTCTGCTTGGGCACCTACAACGATGTTACGTGGCCCGACAATTGGACTGCCTCCACCACTGATGGCCGCTACCTGGCACAGTTTGAGCACATGATGCTAGTGACTGAGACTGGATGTGAGCTTCTTACTGGGCGGAAGCTGGATTCACCAGGCGGAGCCATTCCACGGATTGAGTCTGCATGAATATAAGAGTTGATAGAGTTGATAGAGTAGAGTAGGAGATAGAGGAGATAGGTGATAGGGGAGAGTAGGTGATAGATGAGATAGGTGATAGAGTAGGTATTAGTGGAGGCAATGGAAGTATGGGGTGCAAAAATGGACGAGTCCGGATTTGAACCGGAGACCTTTCCCATGCTAAGGGAACGCGCTACCAACTGCGCCACACGCCCGAATGATGACTTTTAAAAGCAGTGCTTTATTAAATGTACCAATTTTTATTCACAGACTTCGAAGTCAACCAGGTAAGCTTTTGAATGTACAGTACTTTCAAAATTATTCATACCAAATACAAGTTTTAATATCATAACATGGAAACTACTTGGTTTTGTCCGTTTGGCCATTGATTGGAAGACTCTGAGAATAGAATGTAATAGCAATCAGCAGATATAAAATATGTGATTACTGAAACTATTAGAAGTTGGTGTGAAACTTTATGCCATTTGGTACAGTATTTTTCAATATTATTCATACCAATACTTCGAAATTTTCATACCAGTGCGACAATTTTTCATACCAAATAGCATAATGTTTCATACCAACTTTTAATAGTTTTCAGTAATCAGATAATTTATATTTGAACAATTGCTATTATATTCTATTCTTGAATTCTTCAGATCAGCGGTTGAAATGGACAAAACTAAAGAGTTTCCATGTTATGTGTATAAGAACTTGTATTTGGTTCGAATTTTGAAAAATACTGTATGAGTAATTGTCGCACTGTTTGAATATTTTTGTTAAGAGGATACTTCCGTGTCCGAGTCAAACATCCGTACCTCCGGTAAGCGATAGGTTAACCAAGGTATTGGATCTTATAGTCTCGTCAAGGTAGATGAATATCTTCTTGTTAGTGTTAAGTTAGAGAGACTAGCTCTTAGATGTGTCAGCATCTTAGATAGCTACTCTAGAGGCACTTCTGGTGGGTCTGGTTGTGGGAGACATTGATATGTCATCCCAGTTAGATTATGTTGATTAACTCTTATAAAAGTGGGCAGTGGTCCCTTACATATATATGTGAAGAAAAACCTTCACTCATCTCTTGTGAGCATATTAATGGTCCAATTAGGAAGTCAAAGGGGTTCATTGTAAACAATGTGTAGCCGAGGTGCCTAAATCGCGCACCCTCAGTCTTTGAGTTTCAACAATTTTTGAGACTGTATTGAGATTATCTACCCCACATCACTTGTACAGTCATTGACTCTAGACCCGCTACGGTGAATGCAGTTGTGACTATCTCAACGCAGACTATCAGGTCTATTCAATGTCAAGCAAAATAATATTCTATTTGACGTTTTTGGGTGTACATATCTACTTCGCACTTTTGGAGAACCACAACCAAAATTTACTAAATGGGTGCGAACCAGTGTATTTCAAAGTATTCAATCACCACGGCCAAACGATTCAACTCTAGCAAAATTCAACAAACAAGAAGTCAAATTTCGTACCTCTAGCACAGAATTTAAGCAAATGGTAATTTTCAACCAACCTCTAAATATTCAGACATCTTAATCTGGACGATTACCTCAAGTAGTTTGGAGTCAAGGGTATGAAGGAACTAAACTGGTTTTTTGTTATCATTTATAGAACAAAATTTTGAATTATTATTTGATATGTTAGTTTTGATTGAATTTGTGAGTTTGAATCTTTTTAGTAGTGTAGTTAGATCGATTTGGTAGTGTAGTTAGATCGTTTTGTTAGTATAGTTAGATCATTTTGGTGTGGCTCGAAACATTTCGCCGCGCTAGTTCAAAGCAGTGTTTCAAAATTATTCATAGTCTTTCAAATTATTCATACCAGTGCGACAAAATTATACACACCAAATAGCATAATGTTTCACACCAACTTCATTAAAATTCAATATTCCGAAATATTATATCTGGAAGATTGCTCATACATACTAGTCCTGGAGTCTTCCAATTAATGGTCGAAACGGACAAACTAAAGTAGTTTCCATGTTATGCTGTATACAGTCTTTTTCAAAATTATTCATACCAATATTTCAAAATGTTTCACACCAACTTTTATTAGAATTCAATATTTAGAAATCTTAACCTGGACGACGGCCTCATTTGTGTTACATTTGGGAGTCTTGCAGTACCAATCAAAGGTCAAAACGGACAAAACTGATGGTTTCCATGCTATCCTGTATATAATAATGTCATAGAGGATATTACTAAGCAAAGAAATACATAGGAAGTTACACGCGCCCCCGTAACAACAATTATATTATACTAGTTACTCTTTAAATATATTTGAACTTCTGCGGTGTAATAAGTGTATTAGTTTAATGAAATGGAATTCCGTGCTCATGTAACACCCGATGGGTTCATCGATGGGCTAGGTAATCAGAACTTCATTGATCCTGAACTTCACGAACCCACTGGTATGAAAAATTTTGTCGCATTAGTATGAATAATTTTAAAATATTGGTATGAATAATTTTGTCGCACTGGTATGAAACATTTTGAAATATTGGTATGAATAATTTTGAAATATTGGTATGAATAATTTTGTCGCACTGGTATGAAACATTTTAAAATATTGGTATGAATAATTTTGTCGCACTAGCATGAATAATTTTGAAATATTGGTATGAATAAATTTGTCGCACTAGTATGAATAATTCTGAAAAAGACTGTATTAAAACTTGTACTTGGTATGAACAATTTTGAAAAATACTGTACCAGCGCGAAAAATGTTTCCAACAAAGAAAACAAAATAGTTACAGTCTTTCAAAATTATTCATACCAATGCGACAAAATTATTCATACCAATATTTCAAACTTATTCGAACCAAATATAAGTTTTAATATACAGCATAACATGGAAACTCTTTAGTTTGTCCGTTTCACCCTTAATTGGAAGACTCCAGGAATAGAATGTAATAGCAATTGTTCAAATATAAATTATCTGATTACTGAAATCTATTAAAAGTTGGTGTGAAACATAATGCCATTTGGTTTGAATATTTTGTCGCACTAGAATAATTTTGAAATGTTAGTACAGTCTTTTTCAGAATTATTCAAACCAGTGCGACAAAATTATTCATACCAATATTTCAAAATTATTCAATCCAGTGCGACAAAATTATTCATACCAAATGGAAAATGTTTCCTACCAACTTTTAATAGAATTCACTAATCAGAAAATAAATATTTGGACGATTGCTGTTATATACCATTCCTAGAGTCTTCCAATTAACAGCTAAACGGACAAAACTAAAGTAGTTTCCATGTCATGCTGTGTATTAAAACTTGTACTTGGTATGAATAATTTTGAAATATTAGTATGAAATATTTTCTCGCACTGCTATGAATTTTGAAAAATACTGTACCAGCGCGCAAAATGTTTCCAACAAAGAAAACAAAATAGTTAGCAATAATTCAAATTTTCGTACCATCGCACAATCTTCAAACCAAATGGAATATGTTTACACCAAAATTTGATTTTCTTAAATTTAAATCTGGAAAGTTGTCTAATAAATTATTTGGATTCAAGGGTCAAAAAGCCAAAACTGAACTAGTTTTCATGTTATTCTATACCAACTTGTATTGGTTTGAAAATGTGCGTAGAGGAACGAAACTTTGAAATACAGTCTTTCAAAATTATTCATACCAAATAAAACTTTCAATATACAGCATAACATGGAAACTCTTTAGT
>VATE01000264.1:6608-18225 GCA_008065195.1 Metschnikowia amazonensis | reverse complement strand
GGTATGAATAATTTTGTCGCACTGGTATGAATAATTTTGTCGCACTGGTATGAATAATTTTGTCGCACTGGTATGAATAATTTTGAAAAAGACTGTACACCTGTTATAATCAGGTCTGTGGTGATTCTTGCGTCATTCAACTTCAATCTCCTTCATCCACCTTGGTGTTGGTCCGTGACACTGAGGAACTACTATCTATAGCCTCCATTCACAGTTTTGTAGAACGGATTGTTCTCATACTATTTCAGCTATCTCTGGCTGTCCTCATACTATTTCACCTATCTCTGGCTGTCCTCATACTATTTCACACTATTTCTGGCTGTCCTCATACTATTTCACCTATCTCTGGCTGTCCTCATACTATTTCACACTATCTCTGGCTGTCCTCATTGTAGAAATGGTCTGTGCCTAAAAATACAGCCATCTTGTCCAAAACTCGCGTGATGGAATCCAAAGTATGGTAGGTTTTCGCAAGTGACCGTGATATCTGTACCTTCTGCTCGCTCTGAACATACGAAAAATTGCCCACAGCATTCTGAAGAAGATCTTTGCTTTCAAGTAAGGCGCGCCTGCATATAAGCACGTCCCCGGCTTCTCCATCCACGCTCCCGTAAACAAGTCTTTGAATGTATGCTGCCGCTAGTTGGATCTGGAAAACTCCTTTGTAGATGGTCTCGGGCGCCGAAAAATCCGGAGTGCACATCTTTTCAATGCGGGTTATGAGCCCTTTCAACGTCATGCTAGTCCCATCGATTTCCATGAACCGGAGAGAAAGGGCCTCCACAAACTCATGCTCTATAAGGCCCAAATTGCTGCCCATGGCGTTCTCTAGAAAATTGTGGTACATCTCTGCTTCCTTGTGTCCTGCACACACGGCCACTTCCGGCCCGCACGTGACCAACCTGATCTGCTCCACCATTTCGTGGAACTCTTGCGCCACACGCTGTACATTGCTCTGGGAGACCATTCCCGAAACATACCGTGCTAGCACGGGTCCAATGAGGACTGCACATAACCGCTCTCGCTGGTGTTTGTTCAAGAGAAAGTCCGAACTCGCCAAATAAAAGTATCTGGCTATTTCTCTATATTCATCTGGACGCGAGCATCGTGAGAGGCCCAAAAGTAGCACAATGGAAGCTTTGTATATTACTTGCAGGAGGTTGTCGTTGTAATGGGCCAACTTCAACCGGCACTGTGCAGGATCTGCCCCTCCCAAAGCTGCCATATAGTCGCAGAGAGGACGGCCGAGATCCCCACCGGATAAACCACCACTCAAAATTGCAGCGTGTACTTTGTCAAGGTGAGATATTTGGGCCGACGCCGAGACCATATGCAATATGCAGGACATCTCTAATTTGGGTTCAGATTTGCCAAGGTACTCAAGCATATCGCATTGGGGAGCAGGGTTTGGGACTATTGGGGCGGAAAAAAAGTAAAAGTGGCGTCGAAGACCCAATTCTGGATCTTGCCGGAGGTACAAATCAATCAAGTCCTGCACATAGTGCATATCATGGCTCATGGTGTATTCGTAGCCGACTCCATTATCGTTCAATTCCTGGAGGAATTGGGACTGCAAATTGAGTACTTGGTTAGCCCGGGCGAGTTCCTTGGAGTTTTCAGCGTCAATTTGGCGTTGAATTTCGTCATTTTGGCGGAGAAGCTGCCGGTTTTTCTCTCCTTGCATAAGAAAGATGCCGGGGATCTCAATATCGGAGTCCGGAGAGTCTGGATTGGTCAGGGGGACAAGCTTTGGGGGTGGAGGAGATGGTGGGTTTTGTATCAGGGTGTTTGAGGGCTGTAGAGGTCGTAGAATTTCGGGATTTTCGGCATGTGGGGACTTTTGGGGGTGTTCCATATGATCGGGATGGATTTGGCGAAGAACCCAGTCATCTTCATCTTCGGACAGTGACATATAATGGGTAGTATTTAATCCCGTAGCAGACGCGGATAAGCCAGACGGCACACCAGTACACCGGATAGCATTAAAACACCAGTACACCGGACGTATATAACATCGGTACACCATGAATAGCAGCTAAGCACCAGTACACCAGGAATAGCTCTGCATTCTTAATTTAGTGTTCCAGACCATGTGTCAAAAGTTAGTTATTGTAAGCACAGTAAATTGCTGCACACGTGTATTGATTGCTCTCGGAAATAGTCACTGAAATTGAGGGCTTCTCCGCGGCAATGCCGGAAGTATAGATATTAAGTTGGTCGTGCGCGGAGAAAAGGCCGGAGTAAAGCCTAAAATGTTAGTGCAATGCGCGGAGAAAGTCCAAAACGGTAGAGAAGAACGCAGAATACAGCAAGCGTCTGCGCATGTTTCCCCGGCTTATGCATGAAACCGGAGAAGACTGAATTGGGCTCGGACATCCTCCAACTCATCTGATGCATGCAGCGCAACAAGCGGGATTTACGTAATCATCTCCGAGGTTGCGTTACCAGCATAGGGACTGACCGGTCTATATAAAGAGGCGGTTCCCCTCAGTTATGAATTCTCACAAAGCACCCAGTCCATAAATTGTTGCAATCAACAACTCAATTGTTCAACAACTCAATCAACTGTTCAACTATCACTCTTCATCCACTAACTAATCATCATGTACCCAGAAACTTTTGAAGCCATTGGAGTTCTCGACTATGACGACTGGTTAAACCCCCAGAGATTCGAGTACAAACCCCAGGAATTCCGCGATTATGACGTGGATGTGGAGATTGAAGCATGTGGAGTTTGTGGGTCCGACCTCCATGCCGCCAGCGGCAACTGGGGCCGGCGCTATTTGCCATTGGCTGTGGGCCACGAGATTGTGGGCAAAATCGTCAAGATCGGCCCCAACGCCAAGAAAGGCTTGAAGTTAGGCGACCGTGTGGGAGTGGGCGCCCAGGTGGACTGTGACGACACGTGTTCCGCTTGCAAATTGACCTACGACAACAATTGCGCCAACGTGGTGGGCACATACTTTGGCAAGTACAGAGAGACTGGCGTGGACACCATTGGAGGCAATGCATCTCATATCCGGCTCAATTCCAAGTTTGCCTTCAAGATTCCCGACGCGCTCGAGACCAAATACGTGGCGCCACTTCTCTGTGGAGGAATCACGGGATTCTCGCCCCTTCTCCAGACCAATGTGGGCAAAGGCACACGTGTGGGAGTGTCGGGAATTGGAGGCATTGGCCACATGACAATTCTCTTTGCCAAGGCGCTTGGAGCTGAGGTCACTGCCATCTCCAGAAACTCCAACAAGGAGAAACTTGCCAAGGAGCTTGGTGCAGACCACTACGCAGCCACCGATGACCCCGACTTTGAAAAGAAGTTTGGCGATAGCGTGGATGTGCTCGTGAACACCGGATCTTCATTTACCGGATCTGCTTTCGACAAGACTTTGAGCATGATCAAGGCTCGCGGAAAGATGGTGCTCATTACCGTTCCTCCCGAGGACGAGAAGCTTGAGCTCGTGCCCATGACTTTGATCAAGAAGAACATTTCCGTGGTCGGTACAATTATGGGGTCTTCGGATGAGATCCAGCAAATGATTGATTTTGCAGCCGAGCACCAGATCAAGCCTTGGGTTGAGACCATTGACATGAGCGAGAAGGGTTTGACGGAGGCCTGGAAGCGTGCTGAAGAGGGTGATGTGAAGTTCAGATTTACTATGGTGAACTATGACAAATGCTTCAAGAAGACGGATAAGTGATAATCTTTATTTGTTGATATGAAAGGGACCATTTATTCTTGAATGGATACAGTGGTTATTTACTGGCCTTATTCTGATTGTATTCTGGCAATTTCAAGTATCTACAATAGAATTAAGTACCATGATAATTCTTCTGTGTAGTCTGATGAAGCGTAGATTGAGTATAATAAAGAGATGACTTTGAATGCGTTAGAGTGAAAATCAAGCAGTGCAAAATATTAAACAGTGCGACATATTCAAACCAATTTCAAAATATTAACCAGTGCGATAAAATATTCAAACCAATTTCAAAATATTAACCAGTGCAAATTCAGCCAGTGCAAATTATCAAACCAAATACAAGTATTAATTTAAAGGATAACATGAAAACTACTTTAGTTTGTCCATTTCAACACTTGATTAGAGGACTTCAAGAATGATATTTATAAGCAATCGTTTAAATATTTCTGATTACTGAATCTATTAAAAGTTGGTGTTACAAATTTACAGACATCTACTACTTTAGTTGTACGTTTTGACTGCTGATTGGAAGACTCCGAAATAGCATATATGAGAGATTTTCCAGATATTAATTCCAAAATTGAACTCTATAAAGTTGGTGTGGAATTTTATACCATTTGGTTTGAATAATTTCACTAGTTTGATTTCACTAGTTGAATATTTCGCACTGGTTGAATAATTCGCACTGGTTGAATTACTTTGAAAATCAATGCGACAAAATTATTTAAACCAAATGGCATAATGTTTGACATCAACTTTAATAGATTTCAGTAATTCGATATTTTTATCTGGACGATTACTATATATAGTATTCTTGGAGTCTTGCATAGAACGGTCGAAACGGACAAAACTAAACTAGTTCCATGATATGCAGTGTATTAAAACTTGATTTGGTTTGAATAACGCACTGGTTGAATAATTCGCACTGATTGAATACAGTATTTTTCAAAATTATTCATACCAGTGCGACAAAATTATTCATACCAATATTACAAAATTATTCATACCAAGTACAAGTTTTAATATACAGCATAACATGCAAACTACTTTAGTTTCGTCCTCTTAGCCGTCAATTGGAAGACTCTAGGAATGGTATATAAGAGCAATCGTCCAAATTTAAATTTTCTGATTACAGTGTTTTTCAAAATTATTCAAACTAGTGCGACAAAATTATTCAAACTAAATGGCATAATGTTTCACACCAACTTTCAATACATTTCAGTATTCACATATTTTATATCTGGACGATTGTTCTCGTATATTGTTCTTGGAATCTTCCAGTAAACGGTCCAAACTATAAAACTACATAGTTTCCATGTTATGCTGTATATTACAACTTGTATTTGGTTTGAACAATTTTGTCGTATTGCTATGAATAATTTTGAAAAATACTGTACTGAATCTATTGAAAGTTGGTAGGAAACATTTTCCATTTGGTATGAATAATTTTGTCGCACTGGTATGAATAATTTTGAAATATTAGTATGAATAATTTTGTCGCACTGGTTTGAATAATTTTGAAAAATACTGTAATTTTGAAAATCAATGCGACAAAATTATTTAAACCAAATGGCATAATGTTTGACATCAACTTTAATAGATTTCAGTAATTCGATATTTTTATCTGGACGATTACTATATATAGTATTCTTGGAGTCTTACATAGAACGGTCGAAACGGACAAAACTAAACTAGTTCCATGATATTCAGTGTATTAAAACTTGATTTGGTTTGAATAATCCGCACTGGTTGAATAATTTTAAAATTGTTGAATAATCCGCACTGGTTGAATAATTTTAAAATTGTTGAATAATAGCACTGGTTGGAAACAAACCATTAAAAGATACACCCCTAACAAGTTGTTAACAGGATAACAAAAATCACTTCGTTGACTCTAAAGTAGTACATGGGAAATCACCAGATTTAAATTCCAATATTGAATTCTAAAAAAAGTTGGTGTCAAACATTATGCCATTTGTTTGAAGATTGTGCGATTGAAATATTGGTTTGAACATCTACACTATTGATTCTCTACTTATACTTGGGATGTACGGGTGCGAAGCCAGAGTTAAGACATCTCCTGATGAGCAGTATGTTCATGTGTGTTTCAGGATAGCATGTTAGGGATATCATTCACCTCTGTGGATTCTTTGATGTATTAGATTTGGATCTGTTTGTTGACCCCTTCAAGACGTTCCTGTCTACACGTTATATGAAGGAAAATGAGGATCGGTCTTCAAGGATCAGATCTTCTCAACCATGCTATCCACAGGGATATCATTCAGACGTGCGATATAGATGCTTTTTATTGGTTATTTTAAGGAGTAGATGTTCTGAATGTGGTCAATTGGGCCTAGAGAAGTCAATACAAAAGGTGTTTGAATGTTTGAATCATAAGAGCACCAGGTTTGAATGTTTGAACTATCTTTTGCACCAGGTCTTTTAGTGTTTGATCCATTTTTACCAGGTCCTCGAATGTGGTTGGTTGCTGGACCTGGATGACCCTTTAAATAGTGCAGGCTTTAGGTTTTGAGAGTGGAATATTAAGGTTTTTCAGGTTTAAATTCAGAACTTCAGGTTTATTTCTCAGTTTTATATTTAATTCTCAAGTTCAAATTTATTTCTCAAATCTCAAGTTCAAATTTCTCAGGTTCAAATTTCTCGAGTTCAAATTTATTTCTCAAATCTCAAGTTCAAATTTCTCAGGTTCAAATTTCTCAAGTTCAAATTTATTTCTCAAATCTCAAGTTCAAATTTCTCAAGTTGATTTCTCAATCTCAATTCTCAATCTCATTTCTCATTTCTCAAGTTCAAACTTATTTCTCAAGTTCATTTATTTCTCAAATCTCAAATAATTCGCACTGGTTAATAATTCGCACTGGTAATACAGGCTTTTCCATAATTATTCATACCAGTGCAACAAAAATTTCATACCAAATAGCATAATGTTTCACACCAACTTTTAATCGAATTCAGTAATCAGAAATTTTATATCTGGACGATTGCTCATTCATAATATTCTTGGGGTCTTTCAATTAAGTTACAAAACCGACAAAACTAAAGTAGTTTCCATGTTATCTTGTATATAAGACTTGTATTTGGTTTGAACAATTTTGAAATATTTTTATGAATAATTTTGTCGCACTAGTACAGTCTTTTTTAAAATTATTCATACCGATATTCCAAAATTATTCATACCAATGCGACAAAATTATTCATACTAGTCTTTCAAAATTATTCATACTAGTCTTTCAAAATTATTCATACCAATATTTCAAAATTATTCAAACCAAATATAAGTTCATAACATGGAAAATACTTTAGTTTTGTTCTTTTCGACCGTTGATTGGAAGACTCCAAGAAGATTATATGTAAGCAATCGTCCGAAAATAAATTTTCTGATTACTGAAAACTATTAAAAGTTGGTGTGAAACATTATGCCATTTGGTGAATAATTTGGCGCACTGGTATGAAAATTTTTGAAATATTGGTATGAAAATTTTTGAAATATCGGTATGAATATTCTGTTGCACTGGTATGAATAATTTTGGAATATTGGTGGCTTAATGTTTGACATCAACTTTAATAGATTTTAGTAATTACATATTTTATATCTGGACCATTACTCTTATATACTATTCTTGGAGTCTTACAATCAATGGGTGAAACGGACAAAACTACAGTAATTTCCAAGTTATGCTGTATATCAAGCTTGTATTTGGTATGAATAATTTTGAAAAATACTGTAACTTTATAATATTTGTTTGAATAATTCGCACTGGTTGAATATTGCACTGGTTGAATATTGCACTGGTTGAATAATTTGCACTGGTTGAATAATTTGCACTGGTTGAATAATCCGCACTGTATTTCAAACTTTCGACCACTTCCCACAATCTTTCAAACCAATGGTATAATGTTCACAGCTTTTAATAGGATTAATAATTTAAATATTAATCTCGAAAATCGCCGTATAGTACATGAGGGTCTTCCAATCAAGGGAAAATACAAAACTGAACTAGTTTCCATGTTGTATATACCCTTGTATTTGGCTGAATGATGTGCGAAGTTGTAACTTTGAAATATTGGTTGAATATTGCACTGGTTGAATATTGCACTGGTTGAATAATTCTTCGGCGCTAGTTTAAGTTGAAAACATTTTAAACACCAGACCTGCGGTGTGCCATAACTGTGTGTAATGTTCATAGAGAAGTCATGTCTTATAGAGATAGGTGAACTATCAGTATTGACTTCTGGTGAAATCTGATATGTGAACATCTTCTATAGACAGAAGCTTTCTCGTTGGATCTGTATGTCTTTCCAGTTAGACAAGAATTTTGAGTTGTATGGATTTGAAACAGAACTAGCTCTAAGTAGGCTTTAAATTTGACTTGGACTGGATTAATCCTAATAAAAATGCTTTTGTAAGTCTTTTTGGCTGCTTTAAATGGTCACTAGGTATCATGAATAATAGAATTTTTTAAACAAAAATGGCAGAGTAAAAACGTCTAATAATTAATTTGACTCGTTTCATCCATTGTAGTAAGACCTCTTCATTACCAGTAGTGTAAATTCCCTAGTCTTCAGTAGGCAGTAGATCCTTGAGTAGGCCGTAGATCCTTAAGGATGTTTACCTAAGAGTCATCTTATAGAAGATTCATTGCCAATGTAATATGTATGAAACTTCATAATTTGTACTTTACTCATGTATCCTCTAAACGTTTAGGAAACGCATATGTATTGGCCATGTATTCTCAGTAGTATCCAGTATCTCAGTAGTATCTAGTATCTCAGTAGTATCTAGTATCTCAGTAGTATCTAGTATCTCAGTAGTATCTAGTATCTCAGTAATATCTAGTATCTCAGTATCTCAGTATCTCAGTATCTCAGTATCTCAGTATCTCAGTATCTCAGTATCTCAGTATCTCAGTATCTCAGTATCTCACTAGTATTCTCAATGTAATATCTTTCAAAATTATTCATTAGTGCGACAATTATTCATACCAAATCAAAAATGTTTCACACCAACTTTATACAATTCAGTAATTAGAAATTTTTTATCTTGCTGATTGCTTATACATACTCTTCTTGGTCTTCTAATCAATGGCCAAATGGAAAAAACTAAAATAGTTTCATATTATGCTGTTTATTAAAACTTTTATTTGTTTGAATATTTTCAAATGTTGGTTGAATATCGCATTGGTAGGAATAATTTTGAAATACTGTATTCTCAATGTTTTAGTATTCTCAATGTATTCTTTGACGCTAAACTACAGCGAGACCTTCTATATATACTCAATCTCCACCTTACCTGGCTCGTATATGACGTGCGTCATTACCTGCATTTCGCCTGTTTCATCTCCTAATCCTCGAAACATGTAAGGTTGGCACACCTGCATATAGCCCAAATGGTTGCAATGTTGAGGGTACGACATATAACATGCATCTCCCACTGCTGCATCCGCTGAAGCGCATTGCTATGGCGCATTCAAAATGTCGCGATGTACGGATGTACTGCATTTCCTACAAGGCATGTCTCAGCTCTTGTGGTTGCTATTATAGCTAATGGTCTCCCAATTCTTCAAATCCACCATCTCCACGTTTTCTCCTACCCTTCCGGTTAAATTTGTGAGGGGGAAGGAGCGAGGGTCACGTGCAGCTTCTAAGAATGGCGATGGATTGAAAGGAAACGATGGATCGGATAATTCGGCTATGTCGGATAAGGGCGCTGGTTCAATCAATGGCTCAACCAATGACTCAATCAATGGCTCAACCAATGACTCAAATGGCTCAACCAATGACTCAAATGGCTCAACCAATGACTCAATCAATATCGCCACCACGGCTTCCAACATCATAGACGCCGTCGCCCCCGAATTTTCCCCCGGCGCTTCCTTCTTCGTCAACCCCCTCCTCTCCAGTGGTCACGCCCAGACCGCCTATACCGCCCTCAACAAGTTCGATACTGTCGACAAAGTCTACTACAAGCGGCATGTGGTGAGTGTACAGTCAGATCAGCTTTTCTACGAGGTGGATGGAGATAAGATGCCGTATGACCGGTGGAAAGGTCAATCCACATTTGCCCTTGATTATGTGGTGCCAAAGTTTGACGAGGCAAACGAAGACCATCTCCGCTTCAAACCGTCGTCTCAGAAGCACCCATTGCCGCCCCGCACCCAGTACTTGGACCCTCTGGAGGAACAGGCTCTTTTGGATAATGACAAACCGCTTGTTTTGGCGCTCCACGGGCTTGCTGGCGGCTCCTACGAGTCGTACTTGCGATCGTTCGTGTATAGAGCCACGGAGATGCACGGGTTTGACGGGCTTGTTCTTAATGCCCGGGGTTGTGCCAACCACACCATTACCTCGCCGCAATTGTTCTGTGGATTGTGGACCAACGACTTGCGTTACTTGATAAATGAACATATTTCCAAGAAATGGCCACAAAAACGCATCTTTTTGATTGGATTTTCGCTAGGCGGGTCCATCATTGCAAATTATTTGGGTCAGGAAGGTGCATCGGTATGGCCCAACATCAAGATGGCCGCCATCATGGGCTCTCCGTGGGACTTCCCACAAGCGTCCACGGCATTGATGGATTCGTTTCTTGGCAGCAAGGTGTACTCGCCAAAAATGTGTCAGAACTTGCTCAAGTTGCTAGATCAGCACTATGAAGGTCTGCTCCTGGCCAATGACGTCATTGCACGCTACAAGGCCAATCCAGATAGCGTGCAGCTCAATACGCTCCGTGATTTTGATGACAACTTCACTTCCGCGCTTTTTGGCTTCAACTGTGCCCTGGAATACTACCGGCACGCATCTCCGGACCAGCGCTTGTTGAATGTACGGGTGCCCACCATCATCGTGAGCTCCATGGACGATCCTATCGTGGGCTCCAAGAGTTTGCCAAAGGCAGAGGTTAAATTGAACCCCTACACTCACATGATTGTGACTCTGGTGGGCGGGCACTTGGGCTGGTTCGACTATATGCACCGGCGCTGGTATTCGGACCCGATGGCGCGAGTTTTTGCGGAGTTTGATAAGTATTCGGTGGAGCGTATTGCGGAGGACACTTTGCCGAAAGCGAGTCACGGGAACTGGGCTCATGACCGCTTGGTACAGTGAGGGGATAATCTAGAACAAGCATGGGGAACTTTAAATAGGAGAGACTTTAGAGCTTTAAACAGCCTCATTTAGAAAATAAAACTACTCATAACGATTCTGGTCAATGTAATTGATTGATGGAAGTATGTTGAATACAGATTTTAATTGGTCATCACTTTATTGATATGTATTCCATCTTGAGTAGGTGGAGTACAGAATGTCATTATATTCATAATTTAAAGCTTTGGGAAACGTACTTATTGGTCGTAGCATCTGGAGAATCTTGATGATCAGAGTTGGTGGTAGTGATTGGTTCTATGGAGTATGTAGGAAGGTCTATAAGGATATAAAAGTAGGATTTCCTGGAAAATTAGTTGAAAGATTACAGTTATGGGTTGGATTATCGATGATTTGAGCGATTGTTGAATATTATAAAAATGGATACATCCATCCCATTCTGGTTTGGCATTTTTACGTACTACAGTTTTAGGCGTGAGAAATGGGAGATTTGAATGGGATATTGTGGTATTTTACGTACTACAGTTTTAGGCGTGAGAAATGGAGATTTGAATGGGATATTGTGGTATTTTTACATCAACAGTTTTAGGCGTGAGAAATGGGTGTTTTGAATGGGATATTTCAATTGTGGCATTTTTACTTGGATGTGAAAGTATAAGTACTGTGTTTTTCAAAATTACTCAAACCAGTGCGACAAAATTATTCATACTAATATTTCAAAATTATTCATACCAAATGGAAAATGTTTCCTACCAACTTTTAATAGAATTCAGTAATCAGAAATTTTATATTTGGAC
>VATE01000165.1:0-30362 GCA_008065195.1 Metschnikowia amazonensis | reverse complement strand
CAATTCATTCAATTCATTCAATTCATTCAATTCATTCAATTCATTCAATTCATTCAATTCATTCAATTCATTCAATTCATTCAATTCATTCAATTCATCCTTTTTGCTTCATCATTTCTAGTTACTACAATTTGCTACTCATGTGTTATCGTCAGTGACTCTGGTGACCTCCAATGACCATAATTCAAGTGACCAAGTCCAGTTTCCAGAACCGAAAAAAGAATAAGTGAATGGTCTCCCAGTCCAAACTTGATTGGATATACTGCCAGATTAGAGAAACAAATTAGTATGATTCTCCCAGTCTAAAAGTGATTGGATATACTACCAGATTAGAAGAACAAGTTAATATGATTCTCCCAATCTAACAAAGAAACAAGTGAATGGTCTCCCAGTCTAAATGAATACCAGTCTGATACCAGTCTAAATCAGTACCAGTCTGATACCAGTCTAAATCAATACCACTCTAAATGGGTCTAATACTCATAGTCTAATGGTTCTCAGAATACCAAGGTTCACATAAACTAGTGCAAAGGTAGAAAATAAATAGTACAATAGACCACTGAAAGTAGTACAATATATGTAAATAATTAGTACAATATATGTAAATAAATACTACAATATATGTAAATAAATACTACAATATATGTAAATAAATAGTACATTATACCACTGTATTACAATGGCATTACACAACATAATTCACATCTCACGTGTTTGTCTCATTTCCGCCTCCATTGGTCAACCACAGTTTGCACAGAATCTAACACATTGTCAAAAACTCCAACTGAGGGCCGGTACTTTATAGAGTCCCAGTCGGCGTCCCTGTAAACACCAGTACGAACAAGAATAGAGTCCCAGCCATTGGAAATGGCGCCGTGGATATCCGATTCCGGGTTATCTCCGACCATGTAAATGTTCCTGAACGGGGAATTCTCCGGCAGGACGCCCACGGGCGGCCGAAAGCCGTGAGGCGTATGGCCATGCATAATCTTGTTCCACTCTATGAGCACCCAATGGGCGTAGTCATGCAGGATACGGAACGGCTTGCCCAAAACGGTCAGCTGCATAGTATCGCCGGGAGAAAGCAGGTTTGTCTTTGCATACAAAGCCTCTACCATGAGCCGCACTGCGCCCTGGCCAAACCGGGGCAAATTGTAGTCGTTGGCCCATACGTAATCGTCGTTGCTGAAGATAATCGGGACTGCAGGCTGCGCGCCATGTGCAGACCTCTTGGTACCCACCACACCGTTTTCCAGGTTGAGGACGTCACTGATCACCTGGAGATCGGATCCCAAGTCACGAGGGTCGTTGAAGACGAGCACAGCATCGATTGGCTGATCAAGGTCGATGTCCTGTGCATACACAGCCATTTCCTCGCTCGTGTAGCGATGGTGCGGCGCTATGGCCGGGTTTTTTCGGACAATATCCATGGGAATAATAACTTGGTCGTAGCCGTATTCAATAGCTGCCTGCCGTGCATTATCCTTGTCTCCGCCTACCACGAGCACTCGCTTGAACCTTCCATCTTGGGCCCAGGCCCTCATGGGCGTATGGCTCTGGACGATCTGAAGCGGGGATATTTCTGTTTGGAGCTTTTCCGAGAGGAATTCCACGCGGGATTTCTCCGTGACGCCGCCACCGTTGGTGAGGAAGATGAACGGCACTTTTTCGTGGTTTAGAAGCGACAATGCTGCCTGAGCCTGAGGAATGGCTTTTGCTCCACGCATGAGAACTCCATCAATGTCGAATACGAAAGCATAGGGGGACTGATTAGGAGAGTGATCATGGGGGTGATTAAGTAAGCGGGAGGAGTGATAAAGGGAGCGGGAGTGATAAAGGGAGTGGGAGTGATAAAGGGAGTGGGAGTGATAAAGGGAGTGGGAGTGATAAAGGGAGTGGGAGTGATAAAGGGAGTGGGTGGAGTGACTGATGGAACGGTAAATGGAGTGTTTAATGGAAAGGCTAATGTAGTTACCAAGAAACCTCCCAGATATATCACCAAATCTCGGCTTTGTACTATGCTTGCAAGTCTTGAACATGTGGTGGTGAGCTTGCGGTGTTGCGCGTCCTATCGTGTGCGCGTGTGCAGGTGGGTGCAAACTTGTTAATTGATAAGACACTTCATAGTAGCCATATCTGTCAAATGCTGTTTAAACTTTTAGAGGGTAGTATGAAATGAGTTAATTTAATGAAAAAATTAAAGAACCTAGGATTTTAGGGATTCGTGGATCTCATATCAGTATACAGTATTTTCCGAAATTATTCATACCAATGCGACAAAATTATTCATACCAAATAAAAGTTTTAATACACAGCATAACATACAAACTACTTTAGTTTTGTCCGCTTCACCCTTAATTGGAAGACCCCTAAATGTATAAATTAGGCAATCTTCAGATTTTAGATTTCAGAATATTGAATTCGATTAAAAGTTGGTGTGAAACATTATGCCATTTGATTTGAATAATTTTGTCGCACTAGTTTAAATAATTTTGAAATATTGCTAATAATTTTGAAATATTGGTATGAATAATTTTGTCGCACTGGTTTGAATAATTTTGAAAAATACTGTATCAATAGACTTAAAAGAATAGGTCCTTAGAGAAAGATAACGGATGTCTTGGTATAGAATGAGGTCGTGGAAGTTCCAAAATATATAAGCTATGGGTCTTATAGTCAGGTGACGATCCAAGAAAAAGATTCTCTTGTATAGCACCAGAATGTTAATGAGCTAGTACAGTCTCTTTCAAAATTATTCATACCAGTGCGACAAAAATATTCATACCAATATTTCAAAATTATTCATACTAGTGCGACAAAATTATTCATACCAAATGGCATAATGTTTCACCAACTTTTAATAAAATAATAATTAGAAATTTTATATCTCGAAGATTACTCTTATATGCTATTCTTGGAATCTCTTAATCAGTGATCGAAACGGACAAAACTAAAGTAGTTTCCATGTTATGCTGTAAATTAAAACTTGTACTTGGTATGAATAATTTTGAAGTATTGGTGTGAATATTTTTGTCGCACTTGTATGAATAATTTTGAAAAAGACTGTATTGACTGTATCTCAGATACAATGTTTTCAAAAGATTCAAGTAGCGCGCAAAATGTTTCTAACCAAGAACAAAATAGATCCATTCAAAATTTTCGCACCGCACAATGTGAACCAAAAAGCATGCAGTATTTTTCAAAATCAAACCAATATTAAATTCAAACCAATATTAAATTCAAACCAATATTAAATTCAAACCAATATCAAATTCAAACCAATATCAAATTCAAACCAAATGCAAGTCTTTTTATACAGAATGACATTGAAACTATTTCAGTGTGACCTTTTTGACCGTTGATTGGATGACTCAAGAAGAGTATATATAGGAATCGTCCAGATAATTTTCAAATATTTAATTCTATAAAAGTTGGTGTGAACATTATTACATTTGGTTTGAATAATTTTGTCGCACTAGTTTGAATAATTTTAAAATATTGCTAATAATTTTGAAATATTGCTATGAATATTTTTTTCGCACTGGTGTGAATAATTTTGAAAATACTGTATCAACTTTTATTAGAATTAATATTCTAGAATCTTAAAGAAAGGACTGTGTACTACATTTAGGAATCTTCCAATTAAGGATTAAAACGAAAAAACTGAACTACACCTTTTTATCCTGTAACAACTTCATATGTTTGAAAGAATATTAGAAGGGCACGAAACTATTGAAATATTGGTATGAATCGTTTTCCGCGCTGCTTTCAACCATTTTTTTCTTGGTTGGAAACATTGTTTCAAACTATTCAAACTGGGCAAATTATTCAAACAAATAATTAAATAGTTTCGTACCTTTATTATTCTTTCAAAGTAAAAAAGTTGTTGTATACAGGACAATAAGGAAGCTAGTCATTCGTTTTACTCTCCATGTAGTAAATAAAGAAATTCTTCAGATTCAAATTTCTGAATATATCTGATAATTTCTGATAATAGTGATATCATGCAATTTGGTTTGAAATATTGTGCGAAGTGAAAAATTTTGAACACTGTACCAATGATTAAATTTTTTGCACCAACATTTTATAGTTGTTGTATATGGATAACAAAAATCAGTCAATTCTATCTGTTTTGATCTTTGACTCCGAAATGAACATAGCTTTCAGAATATTGTATTCGAATTGGTTTGAATCTTTGAATTAGTTTGAATCTTTGAATTAGTTTGAATCTTTGAATTAGTTTGAATCTTTGTTTTTGGTATTCAAACCATACAAAAGTTTATAATATAAGATAACATGGAACTTTAGTTTTTCGTTCGACCGTTCATTAGAAGACTCCAAGTTTAGTAGAGAAATCGTGCAGATATAAAATATCTGATTACTGAATATATTAAAAGTTGGTTTGAAAGATAAGTGGTACGAAAATTTGAATTGGTTTAAACTATTTTGTTCTTTTGAATAATTATGCGCGCTGCTTTCTTTTGAGAAACTTCGTATTTTTTTAGGACTATAATCAATGTACATAGTTAAAAATTTCAATACCTATAAAAAAACACAACTACATACTGAACTATGTTCCAAACAATATTTTGAACTATAACATAAACATATCACAAAAAACAAGAAATATCACAAATATCAAGAAATATCACAAAATATCACAAAATATCACAAAATATCACAAAATAGTACAAAATATCAAAAACTATCACAACATGACCTTTCAGCTATTGCTTTTCTCAAAAATTATCTTGTCTAAACTGCAAGCTTTGCTTAATGATTGAGTTCTCAGAAGTGTGATTGAGGTGGCATACATAGTAATTCTATGGAGTTTCTTTCATCAAAGTTGACTGTTTACTTCTGATATGGTCTTGATTTCTAGGAGCCTCTCTATAGTTTTCAACCCGTGGGATTGATTCTAGGGTTGATACAGTGTTTTTCAATCTAAGAATTTACAATGGTTCAAACCATTACTCAAAAGTTTCGTACCGCACAATCTTTTTAACTAAATGTAAGTGGTTATATACAGGATACCAACAGTATAGTTTATCTTTTTAACTCTTTATTGGAAGACTCCTAAGTGTAGCAGGCGATCTTTCAGATTTACGACTACTGAATATTAATTTTAACAAAAGTTTATGCCATTTGTTTTGAAAGATTGTGAGTGGTACGAAATTTGAATTAGTATATTTTGTCGCGTTGCTTTGAAATTTTGAAAAATTGTATTCTTTCTTGGGGTACGCATTGCAATCTTTCCAGAACATCAGACCAGAATCTACAGTTTTCAAAAATACACTGATAAATACATGACCGGAGTTTATTGGCAAATCATGTGATGCCGAAGTTTAATTCCACAGTCTACTAAGCATCAATTGTTATGAACTGTGTACAGTGAATTATTCAAACTAGTGCGACAAATATTCAAAGCAGTATTTCAAAATTTTCACTTCGCACAATATTTCAAACCATGGCATGATGTCACTTTTAACAGAAATGATCAGAGTTAAAATTCAGAAATGTTCAGAATTAAAATTCAGAAATTAATCAGAGTTAAAATTCAGAAATTAATCAGAGTTAAAATTCAGAAATTAATCAGAGTTAAAATTCAGAAATTAATCAGAAATAAAATTCAGAAATTAATCAGAGTTAAAATTCAGAAATTAATCAAAGTTAAAATTCAGAAATTAATCAGAGTTAAAATTCAGAAATTAATCAGAGTTAAAACTCAGAAATAATCAGAATTAAAACTCAGAAATTAAATCAGAATAATTGCCTCTACTACATTGGGAGTCTAGGGTCAAAACGAATAAACCGCTTCCTTATTGTCCTATATACAACAACTTATATTTGGTTTGAAAGAATATTAAAGGGTACGAAACTTTTTAATTATCAAACCAAAATTTCAAATATTCAAAGTGCGACAAATTATCAAACCAATATTTCAAATATTCAAAGTGCGACAACATTACTCAAACCAAACACAAGTTTTCATTACAGGAAACATGAAACTACTTATTTTTCCGTTTCGACTGTGATTGGAAGACTCCAGAAATAGTATAAGCAATCGTCATAAAATTTCGATTACTAATTCTATTAAAAGTTGGTGTGAAACATGCCATTGGGTTTGAAAGATTGTGCGAAGTGGTCAAATATTTGAAATGTTTGAATAATTTCGCACTGGTTTGAATACTTTTTATATAAATCGCACTGGTTTAAATATTTTTGGTTTATATAAATCGCACTGGTTTGAATAATTTTGATTTAATTCGCACTGGTTTGAATATTTTTGATTTAATTCGCACTGGTTTAAATAATTTTGATTTAATTCGCACTGGTTTAAATATTTTTGATTTAATTCGCACTGGTTTAAATAATTTTGATTTAATTCGCACTGGTTTAAATAATTTTGGGTTTGAATACTTTAAGACTGTACACCTAAATTCTGATACCTAATATTTACTCTTGACTCTATTACTCTTACTCTATCTATATTATTACTCACCCGCCCTGGGTGAGCTTCTCTAAAACCCCCGTTATTTCCGGGTTCATGTGGCCCTCCTCAACCACCCAGCCTTCCTTCGACGTTCCTATTGGGCTTAAAACTCCGCATGCGTACCCCGCAATAAAGAGCCCCGGTGGCCTGGACCCAAGCGCCTCAACAGCCTCCGGAGCCTTGGCCAAAGTAGTCCGTATGACCCTTTGGTCCGGGCACGACGCACGCTCCACTATGGCCACTGGCAAATCAGCCGGCCACAGTTTTTCGTCCACCAAATGCGGAATAAGTTCCACAATCCGATGTAGAGCCATCAAGAACACCGTGGTACGGGACTGTACAAAGTCCGGCAAGTTGGGAAGCGCTCCCCGCCGGCCGGTGCCGGTGCATATAAGCACCTGGTCCGCCACTTCTCGGTGCGTGGCGGGAATGTTGGAGTATACTGGTGCCGCAAGTGCGGATGTAATTCCAGGAATCACTTTGGGCTCGTAGCCATTCGCAGTGAAGTAGAGGTGTTCCTCACCACCGCGCCCGAAAATGTACGGGTCTCCCTGCTTCAACCGCACTACTTTCTCTCCCTTTTGCAAAGCCTCAAGTCCCATACTGAGGAGTTCCTGCTGGGCCTTTTCGGCATTTCCCGGGAACTTGCGAGCAATGAAGAGCCTGGTACGCTTCTGAGGTATGAGCTCCAATACTTGTTGCGGAACAAGCTTGTCTGCCAACACCAAGTCTGCAGACAAGATTTCCTGGAGGGCTCCAAGGGTAAGCATAGAAACGGCACCGGGGCCCGATCCGACAAGAGAAATGGTACCTTCTCGTAGCCGGGGGTGAGTGTTGCCGTTTTCTCCGGGCCTGGCACCAGTGTTTCCGTTTTCTCTGGGACATTGAGCCCTGTACTCGGCCGAAAGCGTCTCGATACTAACCTCGGCCAATTTCGAGAGTGGGTAGTATTCCACGATCTGGGATAAAAACTTGGCTCGCTGGGCCGCATGTTCGGCGTCGCTCATGTCGAATTCATGCACTAGCTTGTTGAGTGCACTACCATTGACAGCATCATCGTCGTGGTCGCCAATGGAATTGTCACAGGCCTGGAGCTCCAGACGGAGTGCCCCAATATGGTCACATACGGCGCCGATGTTGGCGGGTAGTGCAGCTACCAATTCCCGTCGGATGCGGCTAGCCAACTTGCAGCCTTTTCCCGACGTGGTGACGCCCATCTGGAACGGGCCATCGGTATGTGTGGATAGAAGTGTGAAGGTACACAAATCGGGAGAATCAGACACGTTGACCGGGATGCGGAGGCGGCGGCACTCGGTGCTGATTTGTGTTCGGAGTGCAGATTGCGCCATATCCAAGGCAACAAACACTCTGTCAACAACACCATCCACATCGTTTCGTCCAAGCGAAGTCAAGAGCTTGGGGGAGTAAGACTCCTGTACCCACGCAATCTCGTGGCTGGAGATTTGGTCCTGGACCGCAAGCGGTAGCAGATGGAGGGGTGCATCGAGCACCAAGATGGGTTTTGCACCACACAGGAGACTTGTCTTGAGGCGAAGCCACGTGACGGGCGCATGGCTGCCAATAATGAGGTGTGTTTCATCGTTGCACCGGAGCGACGCTAGTAAATTCATGGTGCTGTGGGAAAGCGACGACACCTGGGGTATTAGTATGAGGCATGGTGCCAGAGCACGTGCCGTGAGCGTGCGCATGTATGCAGGTGCATGGAGATGTTGTTTGGTCACGTGCCGTGCCATGACCAATGGCCGCTTTGCGATTACCGCACTACACTTGAAAACAAGGGTATAGAGGCGATACAGTATTTTTCAAAATTATTCATACTAATGATAAAAATATTTATACTAATGCGATAAAGTTATTGATACTAATGCGATAAAGTTATTGATACTAATGCGATAAAGTTATTGATACTAATGCGATAAAGTTATTGATACTAATGCGATACAGTTATTGATACTAATGCGATAAAGTTATTGATACCAGTGCGACAACATTATTCATACCAATTCTCGAAAGTTTCAAACCAATTCTCAAAAGTTTCGAGCCAATTCTCAAAAGTTTCGAGCTAATTCTCAAAAGTTTCGAACCACTTCGCACAATCTTTCAAACCAAATGACGAAATGTGTCACACCAACAGTTTTAGAATTCAATATTTGAATCTTAATCTAGACGATTGCCTCATATACATCTAGGAGTTAAGGTCAAAAGGGCCAAAACTGAACTAGTTTCCATGTTATCTTATATATACAATCTTGTATTTGGTTTGAATAATTTTGAAATATTGGTATGAATACTTTGTCGCACTAGTTTGATAATTTTGAAATATTAGTAATAATTTTGTCGCACTAGTTTGATAATTTTGAAATATTAGTAATAATTTTGTTGCACTGGTTGAATAATTTTGTGTTACTGTATCAGTGCGACAAAATTATTCATACAGTATTTTTCAAAATTATTCATACCAATGCGACAAAATTATTCATACCAGTATTTCAAAATTATTCATACCAATATCAAACCATACAAGTTTTATATACAGCATAACATGGAAACTACTTTAGTTTTGTCCTTTTGGCCTTTGATTGGAAGACTCTAAAAATAGTATATATGGGCAATCGTCCAGAAATAAAATTTCTGATTACTAATTCTATAAAAGTTGGTGTGAAACTATGCCATTTGGTTTGAATAATTTTCTCGCACTAGTTTGATAATTTTGAAATATTAGTATGAATAATTTTGTCGCACTGGTTTGAATAATTTTGAAAAATACTGTGCAGTGATAATTTTTTTTGCTTGTATATTCTAGGTGAGCTATAGTAGGATTTCTTAGGGTTTTAGTTTTTATAGACTTTTGTCAGAAACTAAACTGGAACTACGGAGGGATTGGCCAGTTCCATAATTGACTTTTTTTAAACTGATTCGGATTTGTTTTAGCACATTTCATATTGCAGCCGTTTCATAGGAAGATGGTCTATGCACGAGCACATGGATGTAGTGCTTTTTTACGTAAACACTAGACTATCGTAGACTATTTACACTATTTACACTATTTACACTATTTACACTATTTACACTATTTACACTATTTACACTATTTACACTATTTACACTATTTACACTATTTACAATATTTACACTATTTACAATATTTACAATATTTACACTATTTACAATATTTACACTATTTACACTATTTTAGTACTACTTCTGGTATTCTTTTCTTGATCACCAAGAATTTTTGATTTATACTGCCGACTAGAATACTCGGACCGTGAGCAAGACTCCACTCTTATCCAAATTATTATCTATTACTACAGTAACATATTCATTAATTAAAGCAAGTCCACGTTCTGGTGGATGACTGCTGAAAGCACACTACACTCGTTATGAGGTGCGCACGACCCAAGATTCTTCCTTCGTTATTGTTAAATAATCTTTTTCCAAGATTTATATTATCAAGACAATCTCTCAGGATACCTTTTTATCAAAGTTATCTTCTAAACAAAAAAGGTTCATGCACACATTTGTAGTTCTGTGGTGCGAGCCATTCTGAGGTCAAAATGCAAAACTACTAATGATATATCAAACGCACACTGGTACACACCAAATACTAATCAGACTAGATTATCTAACCAAAACAATCTCAATGTACAAATAAGTTTAGTAAGATTCAGAATTTGAATTATCAACTTGTATCCTAGAATAATATAGATATTGAGTTACGGATTAAAGTTGTATAATCTGGTATATTAATCGTGAAAATGAGACAATAAGTGAAGCGATGATATTCAAGTCAGGTAACCTTGGAACCCAAATTTGTCAGATATTTCCAGATCTTGTCAGCAATTGTGTGAGATTTTACAGACTAGAAAACTTCCAGGGTTGGCGATGCACTTGCTACAAGTCCAACAGTATAGTGTTTTCCAAATTGTTCAAAGCAGTGCGACAAATTAATCAAACCAATATAAAAGTTCGTACCACTCCGCACAATCTTTCAAACAAAGTTCGTACCACTTCGCACAATCTTTAAACCAAGTGGCATAATGTTTCACCCAACTGAAATAGAATAGTAATCAGAAATTTTATAAAAGCATTATATATACTATTCTTGGAATCTTTAATCAACGGTCAAAATGGACAACTGAACTAGTTTCCATGTTATCTTGTATATAAAAGCTTGTAATTGGTTTGAAAAATTTGGAGCAGTGGTTGAATTTTGTCACTGATTTGAATGGTTTAAAAAACACTGTATATAGGAACTTGTTTGAATGAATGCGAAGTGGAACGAAACTTTTTGAAATATTGATTTGAATAATTCACTGGTTTGAATAATTCACTGGTTTGAATAATTCACTGGTTTGAATGGTTAAAAACACTATAACTTCACTACTTGCCGTGTTTGATCTAATAAAAAATTCTTAGAGTGCATTATAATTTCAAACTGAGATCCTCTTAGAATCAAACGCTTTCATCTTCGACTGGTATGATGAATTGTATACAGTGTTTTTCAAGATTCAGCAGCGCGCAAAATGTTTCGAACCAAAAAATACTTCAAACGATAATTTAAAAGATTCGCATAATGTTACAAACCAAATGGCATAATGTCACCTTTTATTAAAATCAATATACTAAAATCTTAAATTCAGAGGTAATATCTGGTACATTTGGGAGTCAAGTATCAAAGGTCAAACGGAAGAATAGAACCGGGTTCTTGTTATCTGTACAACTTGTTAGGTGTATGAATCTTTTGAAGTATTTGTATATTTTTGGTTCGAATTGTTTTCGCGGTGGAACCATTACAGTGTTCAAAATTATTCAAACCAATAATTCAAATTTTCGTACCACTTCGCACCTTTCAAACCAAATGGCATAATGTTCCACACCAACTTCATTAGAATTCAATAATCAGAAATCTAAATACGTTCGTCATATATACATTTGGGAGTCTTTTATTTAATGGTTAAACAGACAAAACTAAACTAGTTTCAAGTTATTCTATATATAAAACTAGTTTCAAGTTATTCTATATATGAAACTAGTTTCATGTTATTCTATATATAAAACTAGTTTCAAGTTATTCTATATATACAGTCTTCAGAATTTTTCATACCAGTGCGACAAAATTATTCATACCAATATTTCAAAATTGTTCATACCAAATGGCATAATGTTTCACACCAACTTTTAATAGATTTCAGTAATTAGATATTTTATATCTGGACGATTGCTATTAGATTCTATTGTTGGAATCTTCAATCAACGGCCAAACGAACAAAACTAAACTAGTTTCAAAGTTATACTGTATATTAAAACTTGTATTTGGTATGAATAATTTTGTCGCACTGGTATGAATAATTTTGTCTCATTAGTATGAATAAATTTGAAAAATACTGTAAAACTAGTTTCATGTTATTCTGTATAAGTTTCAAGATATTCTATGTATAAAACTAGTTTCATGTTATTCTATATATAAAACTAGTTTCATGTTATTCTGTATATAAAACTTGTATTTGGATTGAATATTTTGTTGCACTGAATTTATTTTGTTGCTCTGATTTATTTTGTTGCACTGGATTTTTTTGTTACTGTAATTAAATTTTCGTACCCTTCGCACAATCTTTCAAACCAAATGTAAATTTCACACCAACATTTACAGAGTCATTATTCAGATTTAAGAAATCTAAAAATATCCATTTATATGCATTTAGAAGTCTTTCAATCAACGGTTAAACATACAAAACTAAACTAGTTTCATGTTATCTTGTATACAACATCTTGTATTTGATTCGAATGTGCGAAGTGGTAAATTTTTGATATTGGATTGAATAATTTTGTCGCGCTGCTTTGAATAGCTTTGAAAAATACTGTATTGGTTCAAATACTCAAAGTGTATCCCCAGCATACATCCGTACATCCCGTGATATGATTAAGACGTGCACTTGGACCAGCAGGCTACCTGGGTAGGGGAAGTGATAATATCAGAGATGATCTAGTGTTTTAGATGAGTTCTAGATGTACAGAAGTTTTTGGGAGTTTCTGGCGGTAACTACAGAAGTCTGGTGGTACTTTGGTAGTACTCTGGCAATACTCTGGTAACTACAGAAGTCTGGTAGTACTCTAGTAGTACTCTAGTAGTACTCTAGTAGTACTCTGATAGTACTCTGATAGAAACATTATTCCAATAGCTTCCCATTAAAGATGGATGATCTAAAAAATAGTCCCTTGAAGAAGACCTTCCATGTCTACCACAAAGTGGTGTGTATAGCTTTGCGGCTCAATTGAAGCCAACACCAGTGGTAACCGAGCACCCTCAGTCTTAGTAGAACATTAAAATTGAAGATAATGTAATTATGAATGGTAAGATGGAATTCTTGGTATGGTATATGGTATGAATGGTATGGAATTGTCTGGTGTGGTATGTAATGTATGATATGAGATCGTATGATATGAGATCGTATGATTATGAGATCGTATAGTTATGAACTGGTTATGAGCTGGTTATGAGCTGGTTATGAGTTGGTTATGAACTGGTTATGAGATTATATCATTTAGTATATTGTATTACACTTCTTGTTATACTTGTCACATGTTACCGTCCACACAGTTAGAATAGGCAATGAACGCGCGAAAGACTTGGGCTTTCAGGAGATCCAGGACTACTCAAATCCAAGTTTAAGGAGCCAGAATCCTCATCCATCCAAGACTACAAATAGTACTAATTTGAGATAGCATGGAATTTAATCGTGAGTGTTAGACCAGTCACCTAAGGGAGTGAAGAGTTGAGTGATCATTCGAAACGATATAACTTATGAATTTAGCGGTCACAATCTTGAAGTTTGTTGAATTCTTCCAATTTTTCAAATAATCTTCAAAAATCTTCAAACAATCTTAAAGAATCCTCCAATTCTTTTAAATCCAATTCTCCAAACAATTCTTGAAGTTGTTTACCTTCTTCAGAGGTACAATTCTGCAAAGTTACAATTCTTCAGGGTTACAATTCTGCAAAGTTACAATTCTGCAAAGTTACAATTCTTTAATATACAAATCTTCATGTTCTTTACTTTCTCCTGGTTTTTCACATTCTTCAAAGTTACATTTCAAATTGCAATTTGTATTGATACTTATGGTCTAGTTTATACTAGCTTTACAAAAAATGTTTCGATTCAACAATGAGTAAACTGACAGGCCATGTCTAAGTTGTATCTGAGTCACACTACAGTATTATAAGATATGATATGAGAGATCTAGAAGACTGGTATACTGATGTATGAGATCATGTAGTATAGAGGAGTAGTGTAGAAATTATAATGATTATCAGATCAACAAATTATAATAATCTCAATGTAGAGTATGAAACTATACTTTACATTGTAACATTATTAGGGCCATATCTAAGACTACTAAGACTAGTCTTGGTTTTAGATTGACCAGAGCTTGTTCAGTCATAGTACTACTGGAGTAGCTTCCTTAGCTGATTGAGGGTACCAGATTTCTCAGAGTTGACCTACAAATCTAGCAGATAATTTAGGGAACACAGATAATGGATAGAATTTAGCGATGTAGTAATAGTAGGAGTAATTCTACTTCTACTAGTAATTCTACTTCTACCTCTACTTCTACTAGTAATTCTACTTCTACTAGTAATTCTACTTCTACTAGTAATTCTACTTCTACTAGTAATTCTACTTCTACTATCTATAGCAATTCTACTTCTACTAGTAATTCTTCTTCTACTAGTAATTCTACTTCTACTAGTAATTCTACTTCTACCTCTACTTCTACTAGTAATTCTACTTCTACCTCTACTTCTACTAGTAATTCTACTTCTACCTCTACTTCTACTAGTAATTCTACTTCTACTATCTATAGCAATTCATAACCTTACTCCCACCTTGGGCATTGTCTTGTATGTATTGTCTGTACTTACTGCACTATTCGCGTGACTCGCCATGAGTAGCCGGCGCTCTTCAAGAACAGCGATAAATCCCAAAGCCGCATTGATATTAGCAGACCTTTTGAGATCATACCATTACATTAAAGTTTTAATCCATTAAAAGATTTACCATTTACATTTACCTTTACAATTTACCTTTACAAAATACCTTTACAATTTACCTTCTCAATTTACCTTTACCTTTACCTTTCCTCCATATTAACAACCAGCACTAAGTATTGCGATCGGAAATTCTTGGCAAATCTAAATCGGCATAGAATAGACGACGTACGTCATGTATGCGAGTATCAGGCCATTTTAAAGACTATCACAATACCAATCAGGTGAAAAGTTGGATAGGTATACCATGACTGTGTACCCATAATCTACTGGAGGAATACTAGTACCAGTACGGACGAGTGCTACCTAGTATTATTCTAGTACTAGTCATTACGGATGAGTGCTAGTCATTACGGATGAGTACTACCTAGTACTATTCTAGTACTAGTCATTACGGATAAGTACTACCTAGCACTACTACATAGCACTACTTTACTGACTACATTACCCCTCTGTATGGTACATATATGTTGCCAGAAGAATCCAAATCTTTGGTATGTTGAGCTACCTGAGTTCAGCTGCCGGCAATGTTGGAGCAGAGAGATTGATGAAACCTAGCTCTGACTTTGATGAAAGTCAATGAGCTATTAATACACTACTATACTATTATTACACTATATACTATTATTACACTACTATACTATTATTACACTACTATACTATTATTACACTACTATACTATTATTACACTACTACACTATTATTACACTACTACACTATTATTACATTACTATACTACAGACTAGTGTCAGGTAGTCACTTGTGCTACTATTCCATAACTAATGATCCACTCTTCTTCAAACCTCATAGTCTCCTAAATCACATTGATACATACTGATTATTGAATTGATATATAGTTCAGAGTGTTGGTCAGTTCACTACCACCAGAGACCAACTATTTGTGAATTGGAAGCAGTATGAGGTGGAGAGACTAGCTGGCCAATATGAGAAAGAAAGCCTAGGATAATAGGGCAGGGTAAAGCAGGGATGATGCTGATGGAGTTCTGAGAAGGTTGACCTAGTATGAGGGTATTAAAGCACGACAGGTATAACAGTCACTAACAGGAATTAAGAAACAGTCACTGACAGGAATTAAGAAACAGTCACTAACAGGAATTAAGAAACATTCACTAACAGGAATTGTAATATCACTAATAAACAGGGTAAGTAACAGTGACTAACAGGAATTGTAAGAAACAATCACTAACAGGAATTATGGCATCATTAATAAACACGATAAGTAACAGTCACTAATAAACAGGAATTGTAACTAACAGCATGAAACTTGGAGCAATGTCACTATAACAGGAAACAGATGACGAGTATTATCATTCACTAAGATCTTTCCGCAGTGAAGTAGATTGTTGACAATAGTAATTGAGACGTTAATGAGAACACGACAACAACAGACTTGATGAGACTGACATAACAATGATACGCATTGAAAACAGATTGTGACAATAGGGACACTGATGACAGACACTGAGGATAGTTGTAACTAACATAGGAAGTAGAGTAGTAGTACTAGTCTTAGTAGTAGAGTAGTAGTAGTACCAACACTATTTGTCGTAGAGTAGTAGTAGTACTAACACTAGTAGTAGTAGTAATAGTGTAGTAGTAATAGTGTAGTAGTAATAGTGTAGTAGTACTAAAGTAGTAGTAATAGTGTAGTAGTAATAGTGTAGTAGTACTAGAGTAGTAGTAATAGTGAAGTAGTACTGGAGTAGTAGTAATAGTGAAGTAGTACTGGAGTAGTAGTAATAGTGAAGTAGTACTGGAGTAGTAGTAATAGTGAAGTAGTAATAGTGAAATAGTACTAGACTAGGAGTAATGGACTAGTAGTAATGTAGCAGTGTAGTAGTTGTACTATCACTATTAGTAGTAGAGTAATAGTAGCAATAGTTCGGTAGTACTAATCAAAACTATTTGATAGAATACTAGCAGAAAGTGTAGTAGAACTACTACAATATATCAATTGAGTAGTATAGGTATTACAAGCATGACCTATAGACTACTATGTCTCTAGTACTATCTTCAAAGTAGCCTGGTATTAAGTAGCTACTCAGTAGTAGCATAGAATACTAGAGTATCATATTAGCTATAGAGTGTAGAAATTGAGTACAGTAGTATTCAGAATTCCAAAGGATAGGGGAACTATAGTAATATAACCAGTAGTAGTACTAGAAGACTGCAAGTATTTAGTAGTAGTAGTATTAGAATTAGTAACAGGGTAGAGTAGTAGAGTAGTACTAGTACTAGTACTGTAGTGTAGTCTAGTACTGTAGTGTAGTCTAGTACTGTAGTGTAGTCTAGTACTGTGTAGTCCAGTACTGTAGTGTAGTCCAGTACTGTAGTGTAGTCCAGTACTGTAGTGTAGTACCAGTAGAATAGTACTAATACTTGTACTAGAGTGTAGCACCAGTAGAATAGTACTAATACTAGTACTGTAGTGTAGTCAAGTGATGAAAATCAACAGCAGACACTAGAACATCAAACCATAGCACGACTCTATAGTACTCACTAGTGACTAATTCAGTCAGCTTTGAAAATGTACCAGGTGTAGATTAGGAGATAGTCATAGTAGTGCATCACAGCTTACAAGACACTAATCATTCCACTAACAGCATGTCTAAAAACAATAGTCATGGTGATTAAACGAGATAGTAGGTTTCTATGGTAACTTGACATTAGGGATAGTGTAGTTCATAGTGATTGTAGTGGTAACAGTTATAGTGATTGTAGTAGAAATAGTTCATAGTAAATGATTGTAGTAGAAATAGTTCATAGTAGCATAGTGATGACATTAGGAAAGTGTGACAATGAGGGATAATTGACAGGAGTGGGAATGACAACGAAGGAGTGGGAAAGTCAATAAGGTAGACAAAAGATCCCATTCCAAAGTACTAGAAAAGTTTGATGTTGCGACAATGACAAGAAACTTGACAATAGTGATGGTAACAGTATAGTACAGTACAGTATAGTATAGTACAGTACAGTATAGTACAGTATAGTATAGTTTAGTAACATTAGGAGTAGTAGTAGTGTCAAGAACAACGGAGCCTAGACATTTCATACACCAGACTGATTGTCTGAACAATGACCATGACAATATTATTGTATAAGACTGTGACAGTACTACTATACAAGGCTCTAACAGTACTACTATACAAGGCTCTAACAGTACTGTACAAGGCTCTAACAGTACTGTACAAGACTGTGACAGGAGTCAGGTTAATAATGATGGCAATGACCAGAATATAAAGGACTTACGTGGTCTTAGGGATCACTAAATGAATTCGTGAGCTCTAAAGGATTGTACTTTAAAGTACTTGAAGTTTGAAATTTCAGAAGTAGAAAGTTTGAAATTTCAGAAGTGTTCAGAATATCCTTGGTTTATTTGGGTTGGCAAAGTCAGTCCTGTTTAGTCAGTCTTGTTTAGTCAGTCTTGTTTAGTCAGTCTTGTTTAGTCAGTCTTGTTTAGTCAGTCTTGTTTAGTCAGTCTTGTTTAGTCAGTCTTGTCAGTTTCCATATTCCTGGTTAGTTGGGTTCTAGATTTAAGTACATCTACTTTTTCAATATCTGTTTATCCATAGTCATTAGTAGTTTAGTTCTCCAAGACACGTGGCAGTCATCATCGAAGTCAGATTTATTGATTGATGTCAACAGTGCTCATAACCAGCTATAAGTGCTCATAACCAATTATAAGTGCTCATAACCTTTTCGGGCTCATAACCAGATTATACGCGTGCTCGTAACCAAATAAACCGGGCTCGTAACCAGAAATTCAAAGAATACAGCCTAGATGAAGCACTTGTAACAAATCGAGTCCAAGCGCGGGTGTTGAAGATGACCTGAAATCGCACCTTGTACAGAATAAAGGATGACACATCAAATACCAGCGTATTGCATATACCACCATTATGTATGGTCGCTACCCATTATGTACGGTCCATTATATACGACCACCCTACATATCCCCATTATATACACCATGACCAGACCATGCCTACATTATTTCCACAGTACAATATATTGTATTACAAGTAAAATACTGTATATTAGTAACTGTATAATAGTAACTATATTAGAACTATTAGAACTATTAGAACTATTAGAACTATTAGAACTATTAGAACTATTAGAACTATAGAACTATTAGAACTATTAGAACTATTAGAACTATTAGAACTATTAGAACTATTAGAACTATCAGAACTATTAGAACTATTAGAGCTATAGAACTATTAGAACTATTAGAACTATTAGAACTATTAGAACTATAGAACTATTAGAACTATTAGAACTATTAGAACTATTAGAGCTATAGAACTATTAGAACTATTAGAACTATAGAACTATTAGAACTATTGCTATGTTGGTGTACCGAGTGTCGCTACATTATCCTTCCTCTATACACTACACACTGCATACTAATACTCCATTATATCATCTCATACTAACATCTCCGGCACTAGGTATCCTTCTTGATTGCAATATCTCTGTGACTGAGGTGCCGTACGTATAGACTCAAAATGTAGTATGGAATCCTGGTAGCTGCATAGACTTTAGGTATGCAAGGCGTTGTAGTAAATTAGACTTTAGACCTCTGGTGTACAAGCCTAGTACATCACACTAGACGATAGACTGACAGCTTGTTAGGCTTTCTTCACGTTGCAGTCCATTCTTAGTGCATCATTCACATGGCATATTCACTAACTCGAGACATTTCAAATTGCAAGGATATTTTGATGTTCGCCCAATATCTTGGCCGAGGCCAACAATTGTCAAGATAGTATGCACACATTTTCAAGCCAGATTTTTTCGTCCACCATGAGAAATCTCATGCTTTTCAAAAACCGAGCTGAAACCATACGGAATTCCCCGAAAAATAACGAGATGCATTAACAATGCGATCCAATTAACGCACGTAGTTAAACACAATGGACTTTTTCTTGAACAATAAAGAAGAAATTTCACCACTGAAGACATGACTAGTGGTAAACGATGCAGAAATGCAGTAATGAAAAGAATAAGGTGAGAAGAAAAAAACTAAAGCTAAGTATAGAGAGGACAGTAGGGGATAGATTCAGGAGAGTTGAGATTTGGGCTGGATCGGGTCAAAGTAGATCAGATTCGGGTCAAATCGGGTCAAAGTGGGTTAGATTCGGGTCAATTCAGGTCAAATCAGGTCAGTTCAGGTCAATTCAGGTCAATTCAGGTCAATTCAGGTCAAATCAGGTCAAATCAGGTCATTTCAAATCAGATCCTGGTTTCTTGGTCACTAGGTCATATTTCCAGACTCATCTCAAAAGTTCTCCAAATAGAAGAATTATCACTTCATCACTTTACCCTGATAAATGTATAATATTCATCCAATTTGTAGCCACAGAGAAAAGCCTCGGCCTGTACAGTGGAACCATGAAACAGGGATGGTGGCCCAAGAAAATCGCATTCTGTGAAACAACAAAGTACGCGTCACGTGGGCCTAGGAGAAGTGTGCTGCAAGTAAGCCGCCATAAAATCTTATAGATATAGCATTTGGATATACTAATTCTATAAGATTTCTACAATTCTTCAAATCTAAACTCCATTATTTTTTCAAGACTATTGAAATACAAGAGCTGAAATACACAGATGTGTCAGATATATTGAAATACACATGTGTCAGATATATTGAAATACACAGATGTGTCAGATATATTGAAATACACAGATGTGTCAGATGTATTGAAATACACATGTGTCAGATATATTGAAATACACATGTGTCAGATATATTGAAATACACAGATGTGTATCAAGGGATATATTGATATGGCTAGTGACCAATCTCTTTCCATCCAGTTTCCCTACCAAGTCGAGGAAGTCCACTCATCCAGGCTCTTCTGTCCACTGAAGATCGGCTAGAGATACTAGAATGGAACAAACCAAATGGAACAAACCAATTGATACTGCAAACAACTGGTGAACTACAAATCAAAATCACTTGACAATGGATCCTCAATGACACCACTACAATCATAACGTCCAGACATACTTCATGTCAGAGACATACTTCGTGTCAGAGACATACTTCATGTCAGAGACATGTCAGAGACATACTTCGTGTCAGAGACATACTTCATGTCAGAGATATTACAACCAAATTGGTTACTTGAAGTTAGAGCCGTCAATGGCCAGGAAATTTGCAAGATTGGACTTCACAGTTCATAAACTATTATGTTACGTTTCCCATTGCTGACTATTTTCCTTACTCTCGTGGTTCCTTCTCCTCCATTCATATAATCTACTCCATGACATCTGGTATTGCTCATTTAAGGATACTGGTTAGGATAACTCTGGCCTGCTGTCACTATTCATGACTTCAATCATACTTTCACTATTCATGACGTCAATCATACTTTCACTATTCATGACTTCAATCATACTTTCACTACTCATGACTTCAATCATACTTTCACTATTCTTGACGTCAATCATATATCCACTATTCATGACTTCAATCATACTTTCACTATTCATGACTTTAATCATACTTTCACTATTCATGACTTCAATCATACTTTCACTATTCTTGACGTCAATCATATATCCACTATTCATGACTTGCAAAGCCAAGTCATTTACGTCACTTAGACCAAGACTTGACCCACAAGGAGCAAGAAGATGGCCAGTATGAATGGAACCAGAAAGACTGGTTGGAAGGCCGCGGTGGGTATCCTGACTCATAATGCCTCATGTGAGTGAGCCATTGTACCATTGTGCCGACACAATCCTGCTGCCAGGGCAGATTGTATAGTTTGAAGGAGATAAGAGTAAGTATAAGAGGTAGGGTGGAGTTAGTAAATTATGTGGTGGAGTGGGTGAATTATGTTGTGGAGTTAGTAAATTATGTGGTTGAGTGGGTGAATTATGTGGTTGAGTTGGTGAATTATGTGGTAGAGTGGGTGAATTATATGGTGGAGTGAGGCAAATTATGTGATGGAGTGAGGCAAATTATATGGTGGAGTGAGGCAAATTATGTGATGGAGTTAAGTAAATTATGTGGTGGAGTTAAGTAAATTATGTGGTGGAGTTAAGTAAATTATGTGGTGGAGTTAAGTAAATTATGTGGTAGAGTTAGGTAAATTATATGGTGAAAGTAAGTAAATATATGGTGAAAGTAAGTAAATATATGGTGAAATTGAGTAATTATATAGTAAAATTAAGTAATTATATGGTGAAATTAGGAGGTATACTGCTAAGAAATTAATTATGGATACATCACAGACTCAGTTCAAACTCAGCATTACCCATAATCTCTCTCAAATCAAAACTAGTGCTTCGGAATTATCCTTGATACTGGAGGATTGTACTGCCGGAGCCAGGTGAGGAGACAGTCCACCAATCAAAACGTTCCTGTGCTGTATACATGAACAACAACCGCCCAAAAAAGAAATATCAATACAAGCCCTAGTGCCGGTCCTGTATTTTGCATTTCTGGCGCCATGCAGTATCTATGATGAAAAGGTAAGTTGGACATGAGAAAATTACTATTTATGATCTAATCATTTATGACCTGTCTACTAAATTTCGTGACTCTAATAGTAATCTGAATATCTCATCCCAATTTCATCCTCCTCTCATCCACATTTCCCTACCTACCCATTTTCTTTAGCCTGTCGTATTTACATATTCATACCATTCATGTGCATCTGCATCTAAAATATAGGTGCGATAGCTCTGCTCAACATAGTTTGTCTCGGTGTACAAGATCCATACACCATAAATAATAATCCATGCCCATAGAAATTGTAATTCAACAATCATTATCATCATTATCATCATTATCATCATCATTTTTTTCTTCTTTTTCTTTTTCTTCTTCATCATCATCATCTTTTTCATCTTTTTCATCATTTTCTTTTCTTCTTCTTCTCTTCTTCTTCTTCTTCTCTTCTTCTTCTCTTCTTCTTCTTCTTCTCTTCTTCTTCTCTTCTTCTTCTTCTTCTCTTCTTCTTCTCTTCGTCTTCTTTTCTTCTTCTTCTCTTCTTCTTCACCATCTTCATTATATCATAATCATAATCTTTATCATTATCATAATCTCCCTCCCCTTCAATAACCCTCCTGGACCTCGTCTTCCATACACACCAAGAGTGCATGCATGGACGTAGATGCAGTCCGTGGTTCCATGCACAGCCATGCAAAGCTCCGGCCCTATACACTCCGGCCGCCCCTACAAGTACTCTATAGAGCTTCCCATTATCATGTATTGTCGAGGTCTGGGTGCAGGCTTTCCCATTGACTGCGAAATGGGCCGTTTCTGCAGCACGCCTGCATGTACGCCGCACGTGATTGCGAGGACGATGACTTCCGCCTTTGCTCTACTTTTCCACCACTAATGCCACCCAAGAGAGCCCTCGGACTAGGCCAAGCCGCCCGCGCAAAGAAGAACAAGATTACTGTAGCAAGCGATGCTGCAGAAGATCTGCTTACTGTTGAGTTGGGCGAGGAGGTAGCAGCGAACGACTCTGTGGCGCAACTTCTGGCACTCTGGCGGAATTTCATTGACTCATCGGACCGTTCTGAGTTGATGCTCAACGGGATAATTCACGAGTGTGATCGGATTCTCCGGAAGGTACACGGGGGAGGGGAAGATTTGAAGAGGGGGGATGATGAAGAGAAGAGAAATGAGAAGAGAAAGGATGAAGAGAAGAGAAATGAGGAAGAGAGGAGAAATGGGGAAGAGAAGAGAAATGAGGAAGAGAAGAGAAATGAGGAAGAGAAGAGAAATGAGAAAGAGAAGAGAAATGATGAAGAGAAGAGAAATGAGAAAGAGAACAACAGAATTCAAGATCAAACGAATGAACGGATGGTTGGTCTGCATGATCCAGAAAATATCATCCTCTCAGGAGAATTCTACGGTATCTACGGCCTAGCATTATCTATGCTTGGTTTCTTTCACACAGAAGAACCTCTCAAAGTTCAGGAATTTTTCAAAGAGGCTCAGGAACGTATTAATACCGGCTTTGAAAAATTCCCCCAGTCTATCTCGTTGATGTTTGCTCAAGCTCGTATTCTCATCAATCGCATTCCGCTTATGGAAGTAAGTGCCATGACCCTCGACTCCCGCAAAAACCTGCACACCAAGGACGCATCTCTGCTGCTAGACAAGTGTCTTTCCGTATGGGAACAGGCCGAGACCGCAGCCGAGCAACTGGAGGCTTACCACCACTTTAGTCTCGAAAACTCCGACTTTTTACAGGCGCTCGATGACTTATTGGACATGGTGGACAACTTCGGCCGGGACAAGCTGCATGCAGGCTGCAGTGATGATGAAGCTTCAGATGATGAAAACGATGAAGAGGAGGTGGTGCTCAATTCTCAGCACCCACTTTTTTCCATTGTACAAACTGACAAGTACAACGAGTGGTGGCGCGACCATACGGTTCGGTTTTTGGATAATTTGAACCGTAAAATTGAAAAGGAGGGTACGGTTGAAAGGAGTGTGGAAAAGAGTGTGGAAGAGGGGAGTTTGGAAAAGAGTGTGGAAGAGGGGAGTCTGGAAAAGAGTGTGGAAAAGAGTGTGGAAAAGGGGAGTGCGCTCGAAAACAGTGTGGAAAACAGTGTGGAAAACAGTCTCAAAAACAGTCTCAAAAACAGTCTCGAAAACAGTCTCGAAAACACTCTCAAAAACAGTGCGCTGGCTCAACAAATCTCTGCTTCCGCGACACGTGCACTGGATCTTAAGCTTCGGCGTGAGCTTAGCAAGAGACTTGGCCAATCGTACCTTTTGGAGGCCGAGGCTCCTTCCAATGTGTACACGACATTGGCTTATTTTGAGAAGGATAAGAGCTCTTTGAATGGTATGACTTTGGAGAATGCTCGTTCTGCCACGCAACACTTGCTTCAAACTGCCTTGGACTATCTCAAAGTGGCGCAGCATGATGAGGAGCCGGACTCGTGGGCTGCAGTTGCTGAAGCCATGATTTCCTTGGGAAATACCTATGATCTCGATAGTGAAGTACAGGAAAAGACCTATCAAGAGGCAGAAAAGCTTTTGGTTCGGGCCAACAATGCTACGAATGGACGATATGATAAGATACTTGAGAACTTGACACAGGCAGATTAGGAAAGAGAAAGAAAGAGAAAGAGAAAGAGAAAGAAAGAGAAAGAGAAAGAGCGAAATAAACGATGAAAAGAAGAGAATGAAGTAGAAGAGAATAAAGAGTTGAGTCTGTAAGTCACAGTCTGAAATTCTGAAATCTGAAAGTCAATAGTCTCAATATGTTTTGTCTTGGCCAAATGTTTGTTTCATATGTGATTCACTCGATGGACAGTAATAAGAAACTGCTTTACTTCAGTTTTTGGATATCATAATTAAAGTACTCTATACACGAGACGCAATGGTGCTTTCACTCTGAAGCTTCATTGCATTACGCTCATGGGCACTGTCCTTGCAAAACTGCAAACCCGTACACAAGTGGTCCTCCAACAAGCGGTGCTTAGCACAGAATTTGCCGTGGCACTGCCCGCAGTCACCCACCATTCTGAGAGGTGCAGAAGAGCAAGAAGCAAATGAGCACCGGTTTTTTTTCGCCTTCTTCTTGGGCATTGTAGCGGCCTGGAGTTTGGGCGATTGCTGCGGCGACAATACCGTGGGGGTATCGGAGGCCTCACTCATGAGAATCACCGTAAAGTCGGTTTGGCTGGAATTGGTGAAGAACGCATCGAGTGTCTTGTAGTTTGGAGTAAGCTTGAGTCCGTTGTGGATGAGTTTGAACTCGCTGGGGAGTTTAGTGTTTTCGGGGCACCCGACTTTGGCGGCGTTGCGCAAGTCCTGGACCGTGGAGTTGTCAGGAACCGTCACGGCGAAAGATGACTCGGTGGAAACTCTGAAGTTGACTTTCATAGCAATGTGATGATGTTTGAATAAGATTAGGCAGATACTGAAAGATCTGGGCAATAAGTGGGGGGAATAAAATGAAGTGCAATGAAGCGTATAGGATGAAGTATAGATGAATAATCTGGATAGATAAGGGGATCACGAGAGAATACTCGAAGTAGCTGCTGAGAATTAACGTGAAGATTTGGATACCGATGATAAGGTTCAGTAAGTCAGGGTCCGGTAGGACAGGCTATAGGAGCTATAGGATTATAGGAGCTATAGGATTAGGCTATAGGATTAGGCTATAGGATTAGGCTATAGGAGCTATAGGATTAGGGTAATAAGCAGGAAGTAAGCAAACTAGACACAAGTAAGCTAAGTGACAGGATATTCTCTAATTCTAAGCTGTTAACCGGTATCTTCAAGTATGGATCAGGCACTGATATGTGGATTAGTCAGTACAAGATAAGCAGTTAGGAGGATTTGAGATGCAGGACAAAAGCTTCTCTATAGTTCGGATTCTTGTTCAGTCGGCTTGCGTAGCGATAGGAAGGATTAGTGGTAGTGAAAAAATCAGGGTTGGGGGCAGGTTTGTAACAGGGTGGAAGGCGCCGTAGTTAGTCACCACGGGTGTGGCAAACCGCGCGCCTGCACACAGCCCCGTTATGTCATTGTAGACTTGCCGCCCGCCGCGAGCCGATCTCTGCCGGAAATGGCGGTCACGTGAGCCACTTTGGACCGCAGTTGATACGAGAAGGTTTCCCTGCAGTCGGGCAAACGATACCACATGAGTAAAGAGTAGTAATAGTCGAGTAGATATTAGAGTAGTATTATTAGTAGTAGTTGTAGAGTAGTATTATTAATAGTATTATTAGTATTATTAATAGTAGTATTAATTCTAATACTAATACTAATGACTACTCTTTGGGTATTGTACTTGCATTGTGTTGATTTTACACGTAATAGGATGATCGGTGCGTTTTTATGAATGGTAGGGGTGCGGAGATCTTAGTCTTGTGCATAAGAAAGGTATCATGAGACGATTATACTCTGTATACAGTCTGACTCACTGACTCTACGCTGACTCCTTGTGGTTATAGCCCTTGGTTTGAGTAGTGTGGCTACATTCAGTTTCCCACTTTCTGATACACACCTCTCTAGGAGTTCATATTCTCTAGGACTCTTATGACTCCTCTAGGACTCTTATAATTCCTCTATGACTCCTCTAGGACTCTTATGATTCCTCTAGGACTCTTATGATTCCCCTAGGACTCTTATGATTCCTCTAGGACTCTTATGACTCCTCTAGGACTCTTATAATTCCTCTATGACTCCTCTAGGACTCTTATGATTCCTCTATGACTCCTCTAGGACTCCCTACTACTTCACTTGAATCAGAAGCATACTCTATAAAGAGTCTTTTGTATTTCATGGTACTAGTCTTGAAATTCTGGAGTATAATTTGATAATTAATGGACTCTACCTACTCAAGCTTCTCTAGACTAGATTATAGTCTACCCTGGATGGGCCCATTTGGACTCTAATAGTCTACTTCTTTAACTTCTATCTTTAGTTATCAACTACTACATTCTATTGCACGGTAGCATCAGGGAAATATCATATACTTCACTGTTGTAGTTCCTATAAATAGATATGGCAGCTATGATCAAATACTTTAGATCTACCATTGTGTAAACTCCAGAAGGATCTAGGAAGCAAAAAAATGGGTCTCGTAGTACTCTCTTTGGCATACTACTTAAGAGAACTCTATAGTAGTATAGTACTTTTTTAATACCCAGGGCATTGGAATTATATAAGTCTAGAGTACTTCTCCTAGTAATCTACTTTCTAGACTCTTGTAGACTCTTCTAGACTCTTGTAGACTCTTGTAGACTCTTCTAGACTCTACGATAATGGACCCGAAATACTACCTTCTCTAACATCTCCATACAATTTAACATTCCATTTGAAATAAATTATGACGTTGATATTCGTGGTAGACTGAGTACACTAGAGATACCTAGCATAAACTATTTAGTTCTCGTATAGTTAGACCTTTGTGGTGGGGAAAGTAGTAACTCAAGCTCTTTACTTCTAGATGTTCAATTGACAGATATGATCATAGACTAGTAATGTCTTTGTAGTGAGTGACATGGTCAGTCATTGTCAATAGTACAAGGCTTATTTCATTCCGATCCTTATTTCTATCATGCTTGTTGTTAATCTCAATACTCCCACCGTCTTGACACTATAAAGAAGGAGATGATCGACTTTGCATAAATATTAGTTTCAATAAGCTATGAGAATTGAGTAGTCGTATGTTATTCCATCAGTATCAAGGATACTCGGATCAGATCTTCATATCGCGTAAACCCAGAGCGAAAGAATATTCCATTCTTAAAATCCATTCACCATACTCAAATGATAATCCTTAGTACCCTGAAATACACGTGTTTCGTCTGCACCATGCATTCAAGCGTACGGTTACCCGCACGCGCAGGCAATCACTAGTGTTCTTGAAATTAATACTAGTGCGAGAACAATATACCATTTGAAATTATTCAGCAAATACAAGTTTTGATTACAGGAGACATGAAACTACTTGATTTTTCCGTTTCCCACTTAATTACCTAAATATTTATATGAGGCAAGCTTAAGATTTTAGATTTCAGAATATTGAATTTTATTAAAGTTAGTGTGGAACATTATGCCATTTGGTTTGAAAGATTGTGCGAAATGGTACGAACTTTTTTATAATGAATACAGTATTTTTCAAAATTACATACCAGTGCGACAAATTTATCATAGCAATATTTCAAAATTATTTAAAGCAATATTTCAAAATTATTTAAAGCAATATTTCAAAATTATTTAAAGCAATATTTCAATTATTCAAACCATTATTTCAAAAATATTTAAACCAATATTTCAATTATTCAAACCATACAAGTTTTAATTCACAGCATAACATGAAACTACTTGTTTCTTCCGTTTCGACTGTTTATTGGAAGACTTCCAGAATAGTATATATAGGAATTATCCAGATATAATTTCTGATACTGAATTTATAAAAGTTGGTGCGAAACTTTGAAATACAGTCTTTTTCAAAATTATTCATACCATATTACAAAATTATTCATACCATATTACAAAATTATTCATACCAATACTACAAAATTATTCATACCAAGTAGAAGTTTTAATGTACAGCATAACATGGAAACTACTATAGTTTTGTCCGTTTCGATCACTGATTAAGAGATTCCAAGAATAGTATATAAGAGTAATTTTCCAGATATAAAATTTCTGATTATTAATTCTATTAAAAGTTGGTGTGAAACAATATGCCATTTGGTATGAATAATTTTGTCGCACTAGTATGAATAATTTTGAAATATTGGTATGAATAATTTTGTCGCACTGGTATGAATAATTTTGAAAGAGACTGTATTGGTGAATATTGTCGCACTAGTTTGAATCTTTTGAACACTGTAATTTTGTCGCACTAGAATAATTTGAAAAATTGGTGAATATTGTCGCACTAGTTTGGATAATTTTAAAAACACTATTCAATTCGACCACTTCGCACTCTCAAACCAAATGGATAATGTTTCTCCCAACTTTTAGTAGAATTCAAATTTAAATTTTAATCTGGACGATTGCTCATGTGGAACTTCTATACTTTTTAAATTCATTATTATATAAAATTAATCGGTCAAGCGGACAAATCTGAACTAGTTTCTTGTTATTTTGTATATAACTTGTATTTGGTAGTATAGTGTTTTTCAAAATTATATCAGTGCGACCAAAATATTCATACCAAATGGCATAATGTTTCACACCAACTTTTAATAGAATTCAATATTCTGAAATCTAAAATCTGAAGCCTCATATTAATATTTAGGTGTCTTCTAATTAAGGTGAAACTGACAAAACTAAACTAGTTCCTTGTTAAGCTGTATATTAAACTTGCATTTGGTTTGAATAATTTGAAATATTGGTATGAAAATTTTGTCGCACTGATTAAATTTTGAAATACACTGTATGTTCAATTCCTATTCTCTACTCTCTATTCTCTACTCTACTACTCTCTATTCTCTACTCTACTACTCTCTATTCTCTATTCTCTCAAACTGTAAATCCTTTGATGGAAAGTATACCATGAGGTGTATATACATTCTTGGATCGAATGGTACAAGAAGTAGTACAAGCCAGATGTACATCTACTCCATTGGCTACATGGTGAAAGTGCTCATTACTAAAACATACAACATGCTGTCTGTCACGGCTGCTGAGCTGGTGGATCCATTGATCCAGCTGTTCCAGCAAACCCAGGTCGGGCTTATTTCCGTTTCTAACTGGGTGGGGCGCTTGGATGCAGGAATCATGGGGACGTCATCAGCCAGAGCTTCAAAAAGCCCAGAAGTTGGCTCTTGTTTCTCCCATTGCTTGGCCTTTTTGTTACCCAACATATGGGCCTTAATATATCTCACCACGACGACTTGAGCTTGGCTTCCATTCTCTCGGGATTCTGCTATGGATATACGCTCTGCATCATGCCAATCATAGTGGGGGACGTCTTTGGGATGTCGAATTTCTCGCGCAACTGGGGCCTCATTGGTCTTGCACCTATGGCCCCAAGCATGTTCTTTACCAGTCACTTCGGCAAGATTTATGACTCGCATACGACCGAAGGAGTAGATGAGTTTCGTTCTTGCATGCAAGGCAATGCGTGCTACAATCTGGTGTTTACAGTCTTTTTCAAAATTATTCATACCAGCGCGACAAAATTATTCATACCAATATTTCAAAATTATTCATACCAATATTTCCAAATTATTCATACCAGTGCGGCAAAATTATTCATACCAAATGGCATAAAGTTTCACACCAACTTTTAATAGTTTTCAATAAAAAGATATTTATATCCT
>VATE01000201.1:8497-25084 GCA_008065195.1 Metschnikowia amazonensis | reverse complement strand
GTATGAATTTTTATTGGTATGAATTTTTATTGGTATGAATTTTTATTGGTATGAATTTTTATTGGTATGAATTTTTATTGGTATGAATTTTTATTGGTTTGAATATTTTTGTCACATTTCTATGAATATTTTAAAAAATAGTGTATTGATTATTGTTTTTATAATTTCGCTGGTTTGAACCATTCAGTCCTCTGGGTTTATTTTGCGCGCTGCTCTGAATACTTTTAAAACTGTACAGTCTTTTTCAAAATTATTCATACCATTATTTCAAAATTATTCATACCAAACAAAACTTTCAATATACAGCAAAATATGGAAACTACTTTAGTTTTGTCCGTTTCACCCTTAATTGGAAGACTCCAGGAATAGAATGTAATAGCAATCAGTAAGATATAAAATATCTGATAACTGAAAATTAAAGTTGGTGTGAAACATTATGCCATTTGGTATGAATAATTTGTCGCACTGGTATGAAGGGGTTAATTGCTCTGAAGGGTTTTATATGCAGGATGTGAGCGCTAGTTATTTCTGTCTTTCTGTCCATGAAAGTGTCCTATTGGCCATTTTTGTACTACAAATGAAAAACGCGCGCCTGCACACAGTAGCAGAATCAAATAATCCACTATCACAGTACCTTTGGGCTCGAGGTGAACGACCGAGGAAAATACGGGTTAATTTTTGATAAAATTAGTGGTTGTATTATTTTAGAAGCTCTATTGTTCTATAGAATGAGTTTGGGACATTTTAATGGTGTGCATCCCTAGTAATCTGCCCCAAAGAGTATTTTCTCAATGGCTGCAAAAGACAGGCCATTGGTGTACACTATAGACACCAAAAAAGCCTAAACCTCCTGTAAAAACGAGGAGGATTGCTCTTTATTCTCTCACAATAACCCCACACCGTATGTTACGTCCCTTAAATTAGCCTAGAAGAGCTCATACCATGGGCCAATACCCAGTACGTCCCTAAGATAAACCCATATGGTGACGTACATCCCTAAGACAAACCATACGGCAACGTACGTCCCTAAGACAAACCATTCGGTAACGAACATCCCTACGACAAACCCTACGGTAAAGTACATCCCTAAGCCTAGCTTGAAAAAGCTTACACAATGAGCCAAAATCCAGTCAAGTCCTTAACAAACCTTACAAGACCTATTTTTCAATTAAAAAAAAAAATTTGAAGTTATACAGCTATACAAAAACGAAAACAAGCAAACTGTAGCTGTAAAATTGATTCCACTCTTACTCATGACATCTGAAGGTCTGCCTTGATCTCCTCCAATAAAAGCTTTTCTTCCTTGTGTAATCCAACAAAATTAAAACAATCAATCAATTACCTCAGGAATAATAATAATGATATAAAAGACTTCTCCTCGTTGTTTTTAGTGAATTCACAACCAATTTTTTTTCAATTTAAAAAACATGTCCAAGATTGTCCCCAGCGAAGAAGTAAAGCGAGATTATTCCAAGAGGTGGCCCTGTATTCAAGGAGCGAGATATGCAGTTCCGAAGGACATATTTTGTTTTCTATATATGCAGTGCCGGCGCGAGGACACTGTCGAAATTGAACGTTGTCCCCGAGTTGTCTTCATACATGCGCGCCAGAGCGAACCGAGCGACTAAGAATAATTTTGAAATATTGGTATGAATATTTTGTCGCCCTAGTATGAAACATTTTGAAATATTGGTATGAATCATTTTGTCGCACTGGTATGAATAATTTTGAAAAAGACTGTATGGGAATCTCAAGGGAATGCCCGGATGTACGGGTCTGTCATCACCAGTGTCATACAGTAATTTTCAAAATTATTCATACCAGTGCGATAAAAATATTCATACCAAATACAAGTTTAAATACAGTATTTGTCAAAATTATTCAAACTAGTGCGACAAAATTATTCATACCAATTCTCAAAAAGTTTCATACCACTTCGCACAATCTTTCAAACCAAATGACCAGATGTGTCACACCAACTATTTAGAATTCAAAATCCTGAAACCTTAATTTAGAGAATTGCCTCATGTATACTTTACTTGGAGTCTTCCAATCAATGGTCAAGAGGGCCAAAACTGATTTAGTTTCCATGTTATATTGTATATAAGCTTGTATTTGGTATGAATAACTTGTCGCACTAGTTTGAAAATTTGGAAAAACACAGTAATTTGAAATATTCAAACCAATAATTCAAAATTTACCACTTCGCGCAATCTTTCAAACCAAATGGTTTCACACTAACTTTAATATAATTCAGTATTCAGATATTTATATTCAGATACTTTATATTTGAACAAGTTCTTTTATAATATTCTTGAAATTCTCCGATCAACGGTCAAAACGGACAAAACTAAAGTAATTTCCATGTTATCCTGTCAATTAAAACTTGTAAGTGTTTTTCAAATTTTCAAACCAGTGCGACAAACTATTCATACAAAATGACATAATTATTCACACCAACGTTTAATAGTTATTTTTCAAAATTATTCATACCAGTGCGATAAAAATATTCATACCAAATACAAGTCAGTATTTGTCAAAATTATTCAAACTAGTGCGACAAAATTATTCATACCAATATTTCCAAATTATAACCAAATACAAGTTTTACTATACAGCATAACATGAAACCACTTTGGTTTTGTTCGTTTTCTCGTTGATTGGAAGACTCCAAGAAGTATATTAAGCAACAGTCTAGATATAAAATAATAGATTACTGAATTCTATAAAAGTTGGTGTGAAAGATTATGCCATTAGTTTGAATAATTGTCGCAGTGGTATGAATAATTTTGAAATATTGGTATGAATAATTTTGTCGCACTGGTATGAGTAATTTTGAAATATTGGTATGAATAATTTTAAAAAACAGTGTATCCATCAGTCTCGTTCCATCACTATAATCAGATACCCTTTGGAGTCTTACATGGTCGCTCCTAATAATTCTCCTGATTGTATATCTCACATTTGTTTCCTTTGGTTTCTCGAATTGTGTAAATTAGGGGACAAGGTGGAATTCATTCAAGGTGTGATAAAATCATAGGGAATGGACACTTTAATAAATAAGTCACGACGGAAAAGTGGTTGAGTTTCCCAGGAAGAGTTCCAATTCTATCACCTACAATGTTCATGACCTTAGTGTATTTGCCTTGTTCTTTATTCTAGAAGAAATAAATCACCTCTTTAACATCTAGAAGAAATAAATCACCTCTTTAAAATCTAGAAGAAATCACCTCTTTAAAATCTAGAAGAAATAAATCACCTCTTTAAAATCTAGTAATGGTGCAGAGTATGAGCCTATATGGATAGTCTCGAATGTTTCGGGCCCGAAACGCCATGATCATCTGGATAGCATTGTCCCAGAAGTCTTAGAGCTCTAGGTCTGTTATCTGCTGTCTAGATTAATATTGACTCCCGATATCTATCCCCAGGGCCTGTGTAGCCTTAGTATTGTCAAGTAGTCATGGTAGACCTTGATGAGAAATGTGTTGAAGGCGTCTGACCTAGTCTTCATTGGACCATTGATTTACTCAACAATTTCATGATATCATTTGATAATAAAGGCTGAGACACTTCAGATCTTCTGGGGATCAAACTGAGGAGTAGGTGCGGATAAGGACTCGCGCCTTACAGTCTTTTTCAAAATTATTCATACTAGTGCGACAAAATTATTCACACCAATTTCAAAATTATTCATACCAGTGCAACAAAATTATTCATACCAGTGCAACAAAATTATTCATACCAAATGGCATAATTTCACACTAACTTTTAATAGTTTTCGGTAATCAGATATTTTATATCTTGCAGAGTGCTATTACATTCTATTCCTGGAGTCTTCTAATTAACGGTTGAAACGAACAAACTAAAGTAGTTTCCATGTTTTGCTGTATATTAAAACTTGTACTTGGTATGTATAATTTTGTAATATTGGTATGAATAATTTTGTCACACTGGTAGGTATAATTTTATCGCATTGGTATGAATATTTTTGAAATATACTGTAAATAGAGGTCAAGGGAAGAATGTCTATGTGCCGTACAGGTGTATCTGCAGGTTTAAATTAATTTATCTGCAGGTTTAAACTAATTTATCTGCAGTGCTACTTAATTTATCTGCAGTGCTATTTAATTTATCTGCAGTGCTACTTAATTTATCTGCAGTGCTACTTAATTTATCTGGCAGAGCTTATTAACAGAACACCTCCATGCAAAAAGTTCTCCCAGGGACGAGTCGAACGTCCGATCGCAAGATATCTTTCCATTACAGTCTTGTGCCTTAACCAGCTTGGCCACCGGGAGGTTATTGAAATAGGAAATTTAGGCCATTAGTACAAGACTTCTTGAGTCTGGTGATAAATTTCAATCTTTAATTCAATTTGTAAATCTACAATTTTTCACTTCGGAAGTAGTGTAGACGTTTTCAATGTTATAAAGGTCGAATTCAATGATATGAGATTTCCAATTTGTTGATAAGGGTATTTGATTATATTTTCGCAGACTGGAGGATGCTGCGGAAACACCACTATTACAGTGTTTTCAAAATTATTTACCAGTGCGCTAAAATTATTTACCAGTGCGCTAAAATTATTGATATCAATATTTCAAAATTATTCAAACCAAATCTAAGTTTTGATGTACAGCATACATGGAAACTACTTTAGTTTTGTCCATTTAGCCGTTGATTAGAAGACTCCAAGAATACAATGTAATAGGAATCAGTAAGACATAAATGATTACTGAAAACTATTAAAGTTGGTGTGAAACATTATGCCATTTGGTTTGAATAATTTTGGCGTACTGGTGCAGTGTTTTCAAAATTATTCAAACCAGTGCGACAAAATATTCATACCAAAAAATGTTTCCTACCAACTTTTAATAGAATTCAGTAATCAGAAAATTTGTATTTGGAAGATTGCTCTTATTTATTCCTAGAGTCTTCCAATCAACGGCCAAACGGACAAAACTAAAGTAGTATCATGTTATGCTGTGTATTAAACTTTGGTATGAATAATTTTGAAATATTGGTATGATAATTTTGTCGCACTAGTATGAAAATTTTGTCGCACTGGTATGAATAGTTTGAAATATTGGTACAGTATTTTTCAAATTATTCATACCAGTGCGACAAAATTTTTCATACCAGTGTAAAATTATTCAAACCTAATAAAAGTTAATTCAAAGGATAACATTTAGTTTTGTCCGTTTTGACCGTTGATTGGAAGAATCTAAGAATAGCATACAGCAATCGTCCAGATCTAAATTTCAGAAAATTGAATTCTATGAAAAGTTGATGAACCATTATGCCCTTTGGTTTGAAAGATGTGCGAAGTGGTATGAAACATTTTGAAATATTGGTATGAATAATTTTGAAATATTGGTATGAATAATTTTGAAATATTGGTATGAATAATTTTGAAATATTGGTATGAATAGTTTTGAAATATTGGTATGAATAATTTTGAAATATTGTATGAATAATTTTGAAATATTGTATGAATAATTTTGAAATATTGGTATGAATAATTTTGAAAAAGACTGTACAGTGTTAAGAATCCTAACACTGTTCTCAAGAGTAAGCGCGCAAAATGTTCCAAGAATTCAGCTCGGAAACGATTAAACCACTAGCAAATTTAATCAAAGTTTGAACTCTTCATTTCAACCATATAAGTTGTACAGAAATAATAAAATATCAATTTTCCTTTTATTATAGAGAGTCTCAGATTTAAAATTAAATATTGAATTTAATGAAAGTTGGTGTGGATTAGTATGCCATTTGCTTTGAAGACTGCGATGCGAACCAAACTTTGAAGTTTGAACTCTTTTCGTTCGAAACATTTTTCGCGCTGCTTTAATTCTTTTGAAAATTTGTGGATCCAAACTGTAATGCTACACCCGTACATCCCTATTAATAGTCAGAGTAAATTCAAGCCGTACACCACCTACATCCTAATACTATACAGTATTTTCAAAATGTTTAAGCACACTAGAAAATTGTACAACGCAAGAATGTAAAAGTTTGCCAAACCCCTAACAGTTGTTGTACAGTGTTTTCAAAATTATTCAATCTAGCGCGATAATAATATTCAACCAACAATTCAAAAGTTTCGTACCACACAATCTTCAAACAAATGACGTGATGTGAATTTTATCAGAAATTTATCAGAATATATCAAATCTGAAATTACCCTATGTACTACTTTTGGGAGTCAAGGTCAAATGAACTAGCTTCTTTGTTGTACTATATACAGCAACTTGTATTTCGGTCGAAAGAATACTCAAGGGAAACTTTTGATATTGGTTTTAATTTTCCGCGCTGGTTTGAATATTTTGAGAAATATTGTAACATCTTGTATTTGATGAATGTGCGAACGGTAATTTTGAAATATTAGTTGAATAATTTTGGTTTGAATATTTTTGAAAAAAACTCTACTTTGAAAGTTTCTTAAACTACTAACAAGTTGTAGGGTAGCAAGAAACATTTCAGTCCGCCCGTTTAACCCTGATGATACTTCAAGACTCCCATGTAGTATATAAAAGAGAATTATCCAGATCAAAACTTCAGTATATTTTTAATGAAAGTTGGTGTGAAATATGATTTGGAGACTGCGAGGGGAACTTTGTTTGCTAGTGTTTTCCGCGCTGGTTGATACTTTGAAAAATCTAGTTAGAACAGGAGATCCAAACAATACATTCTTATATTAGTTAGAACAGGAGATCCAAACAATACATTCCTATACTAGTTAGAACAGTAGATCCATACACCATTCTATACAGTGTTTTTAAGTATTCAAATAGCGCGCAAAAACTGAACAGTTCAAACAATTAATTCAAAGTTTCGTACCACTTCGCAGTCTTCAAATATACTTCACACCAACTTTCATCAATATCCAGAATCCTATCTAGAGAATTATTTCATACAATACATTTTGAGTCTTGCATATCAAGATCAAACAATGGTATCCTAAAAAACAACCTGTTAGGGTGTACTTTTGATTATTGGTTTTATAATTTTGCTACATTTTCTCGCTGGTTCAATATCTTTTTATAGCTCGAATTTCGCGCTGGTTCAATATCTTTTTATAGCTCGAATTTCGCGCTGGTTCAATATCTTTTTATAGCTCGAATTTCGCGTTGGTTCAATATCTTTTTATAGCTCGAATTTCGCGCTGCTTTGATACTTTGAAAAACTCTAGTAGAAACCCGTACATCCCCTATTTATGCTACACGGTAAATGAATCAAAACTAGATTCAAAAGAACAGATTATGAATGAGGCTTGTAAAAATTGGTAGACCCTTTACTTACTGTCATAGCTCTATAAGGCTATAAGGAAACGAGTGTTTTGGTAAGAGGCGAGGAGGATTTACAGTGCCAACCTTGAGTCCAAAGATCACTCTTTTTTAGCCGCATCAATACACGACCTTGCAATTCTATTAATCCAAAAACTCAACAACTTTTTATACTGAGTCCAGGTTTCGTCATGGTCTGCCTGGTAGTCATGGATGACCACAATTTCGTGATTCGTCTAGCGTCATAATATCTGTTCGAGTCGATTGACAAATCAAACTTTGGGTATCTTTGAAACTCAAGGTGGTTCATAAATTAGAGGCACTAGCAACTTCTACAGTGTTCATAAATTAGAGACAGAGAGTTAGCAAGCCGCGGGATGTACGGGTTTTGGGGGAGACAATTAGGTTGGAGCATAAGTTCTGGGAATTCCAATCAGTATTAAAACCTCCGAGATGTAACTAGGAAATACATCAATAGTATCAGGAACCGATTTTTCAGTAGTATCAGGAACCGATTTTTCAGTAGTATCAGGAACCGATTTTTCAGTAGTATCAGGAACCGATTTTTCAGTAGTATCAGGAACCGATTTCTCAATAGTATCAGGAACCAATTTCTCAATAATATCAGGAACCGATTTCTCAGTAGTATCATGTTACTATCTAAAATCTATCATACTATTGGACTCTACAGTCCTAATAACTGACAGTATAGTAGTTCTATACTTCAGGTAGTTATCATGGTAGTTAGTGATATCCATGTGGTGAACCCTGTATAAGGAAGTCTTCTCTGTTGAGGAAGTTTTTGTAAAGGAATTTTTCAGGTCTTTTCGAAAGTCTTTTTGGTCTTTTCGAAAGTCTTTTTGGTCTTTTCTGTAAAGAAAAGTGTATATGTCCTTTCTTCGAACGGTAATCGAAATCGAAACGTCATGTCATAAAACACAAGACCTCTGAGTTCACCCTAGATCCATACCGTTGCACCACTAATATAGTCCACCATACTGTTATGGACCACCACTAGTCCAATCCATACCATTCAGCCCAGACATTCTGTTATACTGCGAAACATGGCCATCCATGAATACATTGATAGTGATTGACCATGAATTTAGAATTCCTGGAGTCCAAGCGCCAACGGCCATACTAGCCATGAGTGAGAATGATGATAGAATCTGAATGTCAGAAAGATGTCAGAAAGATGTCAGAAAGATGTCAGAAAGATGTCAGAAAGATGTCAGAAAGATGTCAGAATCATGTAAGAATCATGTCAGAATGATGTCAGAATCATGTCAGAATCATATAAGAATCATGTCAGAATCATGTCAGAATCATAAATGTCACAATAATCAATTTCAAAAATTAATGGAAGCCCGGTACAGTGGTGTCACTGACGAGTGAGAATGGCATAGCACTAAGGCAAATGGCCATAAGACAAATGAATATCACCACTGTTTCTTGAACGTGTTAGAGGAAATATAGCAACCAGGGAAAAGTTCAGAACATTTGTGCTTAAAGTTGATGGATGAGACCTCAGGTGAGAAGTGATTCACAGTGATAATGGATTTGAGAGATGCAATCAGAAGAGTCACATAAGTCTGTTCCAAGACCGCCAATAAATCCAAGCTATTGATATTGATTCATCTCTGTGAAGGTGTCAGTCAAGTTCTCTTTTGTGTTGATGTACCTTTGCTTCCCTCAACAACCTGAGAGAACAGGTACTAGCTTTGGGATGAAATGGTGTTTCAGCAAACTCAGAATGGAACAGGTACCAAATATGAGAAAATCACTGCTTCTCGACTCCAAAGCAGAAAAGAGCTCATTAGCGTGAACAGACTCTCATATGTAACACCAAAGGATCATCATTGGTTGAAATGAAGACTGGTCACAAGAGTGATTCAGTAGAAGAGTCGTCACCATATAGCTGGAATAAAGGAAATTGGATAAATATCATTGATAAGATAAGTTGCCGAGTGATTAGTGGGATCCATTGGACTCAGCACGTTGAAGGACTTGAAGAATGAATTGATGAATGAAAGGATGAAAGAATTGATGAAAGAATTGATGAATGAATTGATAAACTTGAGTTGACTTGATGAAAGAATTGAAGTATGAATTGATAAACTTGACTTGACTTGATGAATGAATTGAAGAATGAATTGAATGAATTGATGAATCATTAATTTGAATTGTTGAATTGTTAGAACTAGGACTGCCCCTTAATTGTAAAGTGTCACCGGCCATGATTTCAACTCATTAATTAATTTTAGAATTGTGGTGATTTTGGCAGTATCTGAATTCCCCAGTTTCATAATCAAAATATAGCTCAGGTGTGAATGTCTATGCGCTGTGCTCAAAGAATAGGGAGTATCAATATAGTGTGAGACTATACATCCATACATCATTGCACCAAATGATAAATAAAATTTAGACATCAACACACCATTTTAAACAAAATTAACACATAAAATTGACACTTAAATCAACACTTAAATCAACACTTAAATCAACACTTAAATCAACACTTAAATCAACACTTAAATCAACACTTAAATCAACACTTAAATCAACACTTAAATCAACACTTAAATTAACACTTGTAATTAACACTTAAATCAACACTTAAAATTAACACTTAAATTTAAATTTAACACTCATCATTCAAGTATCAATCAATCTAATATCATCATTCATTTAATATCTTCATTCATTTAATATCTTCATTCATTTAATATCTTCATTCATTTATCAATCTACCAGCTCATAATCGTATATTTATTTAATCCCAAAATATCTTCATGTTTGTTCATGATTAATAGTCTCCATATACTGCAGATTAACTACTCACATTGCAGTTTTTCACTTGGTTGGTGATTCAGTGACTAACCCTCACCAGAATACCTTAATCCCTATTGAGTCCTAGAAGTCATATTTTGTACTTTAATTTATACCTTATTTATACATCATTTATACCTTATTTATACCTTATTTATTCCTTACTTATACCTTATTTATACCTTATATACCTTAATTGACTACCCATTTGAGCACCTCACTGTATTCTTACAACAGCAACTCTCTCTTAAAACCCCTAACAAACAGATTCTCCCCAACCGGCACCTGCCATTGTGCACGTGCCCAGAAGGTGGCACGGCCAAGAGCAATATGTATTACCACAATGGGAAGCACCATGGCAGTTTCACCTCACGACCCTGAAACACCAAGCTGAAACACCCATGAAACAGCTCCCTGCACCACACCCGCGCATGTGCCGGCCCAATTATGAAACATTCCCATTTCTTCTCCCAACTTCTCCTCTTTTGACTGCTGCAAAACGTCCCGCCCCCTCCAAACAAGATTGCGACTAAGCTTGCATAGACAGCAAATTAAGCTATTCCTGCGCAATCAGACTGCAGGACCGCGCTTCCCACATGACCAGTGCGATAAAGAACAGTTTCACTGCTTCACCGTACCCTTCCATACAAAAAAGAAACAAACACAAACCCATAAGTTCCGATCCGCTGTGGATGTTCCTCTGACCGCTCCCATACGCTGAGGATCCCATTTCACTATTTCTGATTTGTGTTAGCCTGACCCCACGGCTTGCCGCTAGCTGTGTTGTTTGCGCCCCCACAGGCCTTCTAATCTGTTATTGACCGGGTGAATAATCGAGAGAAGAACAGGAGATTGGAGATTGATTAGCTTTGATAAGTGTTAGTGACTGTTTGATTGAGACTAACTAAATACAGAGACTAGCCAGAAGATTAGCAGACCAAGGATCAAACAAGATTAGCAGACCAAGGATCAAACAAGATTCCAGGCTAAGGATCAAACAAGATTCCAGACTAAGAATCAGACAAGATTCCAGACTAAGAATCAAACAAGATTCCAGACTAAGGATCAAACAAGATATCAGAATAAGGATTCAAATAAGAAGACTACCAGACTATCAATCTTCCAGACTAAGAATCTTCCAGACTATCAATCTTCCAGACTAAGAAGAATCCACAGTATCGTCTGGAAACAGAATCTATCCATTAGTGAACCCTATTGATCTTTTATCCAAAGTTCATCCATCTTTGATTCTAGCTGGTGACTTTGCCATCCCATCCCTATTGCTTATTATGGGCGATACTCTACAAGCAACCAAACAACCAAAGACATCAGGCCTGATCCCCGAACCCAAACTGCGGCTGCAACTGCCTGCTAGTAACCAGCCTCGGAAGTTTGATCAATTGACTGAAACATCGGGCAATCCCGCCCGCTCCAACGCCTTGAAGCAAGCTGACAACTCCATGCGCTTGGAGATTGGAAACTACCTGAACATTTCTCCGCACGGCTTGCAGCCCCAGACCAGTCGCCACAACTCGTCGTCGTTTCTCTTCACCAACCCACGCCAAGACCTGTTGTCTCTCCTCACCAATCCGCGCCAAGACCTGTTGTCTCTTCTCACCAATCCACGCCAGGATCTGTTGTCTCTCCTCACCAATTTCCCCATGGCGCAGAACACTCCGCCTGGATCCAGAAACTCAGGGTTTTCCAGCTATTATCCTTCAAATCGTGACTTCTCCACGGCTCTGCAAGGTGAAAACCGCACCCGTTTGAGAGGCGACTCCATCTGCCTTCCTCCGCCAATGGTGGCAGGAAAGTACGAGGAAAACCAGGGCAATGCCCCAGCGTCCAGCTCTTCGGGCCAGAACCAGCTGAGATCCACCAGCATTTTCAGCTCTCTTATACAAATGCCAGGATCATCGGGGAACTCTTTTAGTGGGCCAAGCCAGAAAGACGCCAAATCGGGGCTGAAAGACGCTGGAAAGGACGGCTCTTTGAACCTAGAATACCTCCAGGACTATGACGCCATGAACAGAGATAGCTTGAGCAACATCTTTGGCTGGAACCAAGACGCTAAGATGCAGGGCAGCTCCAACCCGTCTTCCAAGCGCAACACCAAGACTTTCGACAATCAAAATGCGTTCTGGGAGCAGTTCAATACCGGTGCCACGGGCTCCATTGCTGGAATCTCCAGCGACAACTTGAATGCTATTCTATCCAGTATGCAGAGCAACCCGAGCATCGATATGCAATCCATGAACAATGAACAACGCCGGGATTCCATTTTGAGGTACATCAACGACCAGGGAAAGGGTCCCAAGCAAATGTCCAAGACTCCGCTCCGAGAAGACATTTTCGAGGACCCCAAGCCGGTTTCTGCGGCGCATCTGGATGGACGCAGACCCAGCAATGTCGCCCACTTATCTCCAACTTCGTCCATGTCTTCCAAGGCGTCTCACAAAATACAAGAAGAGCCGCAATCGCCTAAAGGCTCGCCTGGCCAGGGTATTGGATCGCAGTTGCAGTTTGTGCCGCCCCAAATGTCGCCGCAGAAGAAACCACCGGCGAATTATAGTTCTCCGGAGCAAGCTCTCAACCCCAACTACACCCAGCAAGAGAAGGATGTATTGGCTCAATACCCACAGAACATTTCCATGCAGTCCAATCTCCTACCGATGCAGCAACAACAACTCCACCAGCAACAGATGCAACAACAGCAGATACAGCAGCACTTGCAACAGCAACAGCGACAACGACAACAACAACAGCAGCAGCAAAGACCGCTTCAGCAGCCGCTTCAACAGCCCAACCAGTCACTTCTATATCCTTACCAGAACAATGAGCAGTTGTTGCAATTCAAGAACAAGAACAACTATAAAGGGAACTATCCGGCACAATATCATATTTCCCTTCCCCAGCAACAGCAACAGCAACAGCAACAGCAACAACAACAACAACAACAACAGCAACAACAACAGCAACAACAACAGCAACAACAACAACAGCAGCAACTAAACCAGTACATCCCAAGAGGCTCCAACCAATCATACCAAGGACTGGCTCCCATGATCAATATGGCACTTGCAAATCAACCCAATGTCTTCCAAAGAGATCCAACTTTCCCGAAAGAAAGTTTCCAGAAAGATGTCAATATTTTCCAAAAAGGTATTCTGGATGCAGATGCTCCATATTTTCCATCTTTACCCAACCAACCCGGCACGTTTGAAAATGGCAGGTCTTTGGTTCCCGCTCAGCAGTATGCTAGAGCAGAAGATGGAAGACCGCTTCTAGGAGCAACCAAAGTGGACCAGCTCATGCTTGTGATCCAGGCACGAGAAAAGGGAAATAAGCGTGCCATCCGCCAGGCTCCAGACGGAAGTATCATTGCTTCGCCCAACCCAGACCACGATAAAAGTGCCGTTCTTCCGTCATCTGTGGATTTAGTCGGAGGAGTGGAAAAGGTCCGCAAAGATGCAGACGACGATGGCCACGATGATAAGCGCAGAAAACGCCGTGTCAAGAACCAGGAGTGTCCGTACTGCTTCAAGAAATTCAACCAGTCCACGCATTTGGATGTGCACGTGAGATCTCACATTGGATACAAGCCGTTCCAGTGCAACTATTGCCAAAAGCGCTTCACTCAAGGAGGAAACCTAAGAACGCATCTCCGGCTACATACCGGAGAAAAGCCATTTTCGTGTGATGTGTGCCACCGGAGTTTCAGCAGAAAGGGCAACTTGGCAGCGCACATGTTGACACATAACAAGGAGAAGCCATTTGAGTGCAAGCTTGATAATTGTGACAAGTCATTCACGCAATTGGGCAACCTCAAGTCTCACCAGAACAAGTTCCATCTTCCCACACTTACGAAGTTGACGCAGACTTTCTCCAGTATCACTGGGGATGCACTAGACAAGCTTCCCAAGGAGGAAAGAAGCATGTTGGATTATTTTGCGGGGCTCTATAAGAACTCCAACAAGGGTATCCGAGGAAGAGGGAAGGGTTGAGATTTGAATTGCTGAGGATTTGGAGAAAGCAGATTGATAAGAAAGATGTCCAGATGGAGGATGAATTCGAGATGAAGTCCAGATGGAGGATGAAGTCCAGATGAAGTCCAGATGAAGTCCAGATGAAGTCCAGATGAAGTCCAGATGGAGGATGAAGTCCAGATGAAGTCCAGATGAAAGATGAAGTCCAGATGAAGTCCAGATGGAAGATTGATATGAAAGATGAAGTCCATATGAAAGATGATGAATGAGGAGTAGCCCAGTCATGAGTTCTGGGTCAAGTATCTGTGCTATGATTTATCCTCATGCTGCTTTATGTATGCTGCTTTATGTATGCTGCTTTATGTTGACCATAGCCGCAACTTTTAGTTGATTTCCATCTACCACAAGGTAATCGACTTCCATGCGATATCAACAGGCCTAGTGTGGACAACACTGAGCCAATTCTGTTGGTGCTTCAATTCTCCGTATAGTATAACCGAATAATCGATTTATGACCATGGTAGAACCTTTCCAGAAGTAGACCACTCTTAATAGTTCTGGTAGTCAATGTCTAATACTGTCAGGATGTCATCTAGCCAAGGAGCAGTGGACTATTATGGTTATTCGACTGGTGTGTAAGATTGAAGGAGAAACACTATGGGACAAAGGATTAAAGGACTCTTGTCTTTATAACGTGGGGATTGAAGACAATGATTGAAGACAATGATAATGATTGATAATGATTGAAGACAATGATTGATAATGATTGATAATGATTGAAGATGTAGGGATTGAGACTTGAATCTGAATCATAACCACTGTGAATGAATAAAATGAACAATTACTTGATCATTTGGAAGATGGAAACATCCTTGTCAGTCTTTCGATGTAATCCACCATGTGAGGTTATCTCGGCAGGCTTGAGTTCATGGTTTATGAGTCATGTCATGGTTTATGAGTCATGTCATGGTTAATTTGGAAGGTGTTGACGTTGCTAGTGATCACGTGCAAGATTCTTTTCTATGCTGTTCGTTTCTCTTGGTTGCTTGAGTCTGGGTACTTTTCTGGAGAGGAGTATTAATGGAAGGAATTAAGGCGCGGTTGAAAACTCCACCCAAGTGCGCACTCGGAGTGGCTGCAAACAAGCTCTTTGAACTCGGGCCCTTGTAGATAATCTGTTCAGGGACTACAAGATCATGGGATAAAAACCAATTAATAATTGTAAATACTTCAAAATTTCTGTAATTTATGAAATTTAGTCCACAATTCAAGTAATTTTTATTCTCAATTTATGTCAATTATTGTCTTTAATTTTAATTTTCATTTTAATTTTCAATTTATGTCAATTATTGTCTTTAATTCTAATTCTCATTTTAATTTTCATTTTAATTCTCATTTTAATTCTCATTTTAATTCTCATTTTAATTCTCATTTTCAATTTTTAATTCTCATTTTAATTCTCATTTTAATTCTCATTTTCAATTTTTAATTCTCATTTTAATTCTCATTTTCAATTTTAATTCTCATTTTAATTCTCATTTTCAATTTTTAATTCTCAATTTTAATTCTCAATTTTAATTCTCATTTTTAGTTCTCATTTTTAATTCTCATTTTTAATTCTCATTTCTAATTCTCAATTTCAATTTTTAATTCTCATTTTAATTCTCAATTTTAAATCCTCAATTCTCATTCTATTTCAATTTTTAATTCTCATTTTAAATCCTCAATTTTCATTCTCATTTTTAATTCTCATTTTTAATTCTCATTTTTAATTCTCATTTTTAATTCTCATTTCTAATTCTCAATTTTAAATCCTCAATTTTCATTCTCATTTTAATTCTCATTTTAATTCTCATTTTAATTCTCATTTTAATTCTCAATTCTTCTATTTCCTCCTCTTCGCATACTCATCGCTTGCTGTGCCAATACTCACTTCACCAGACTTACCATCGACCTTGACCAACCACTGAATTCGTACCATTGGTGACGTCCTGAATATTCAGTGGTACGAAAGGTCCATGAAATTGGAAACGTTAAAAGAATACCACTAGAATCGATGTGAACCTTAATGATGCTCCAAAACCCTATTCAGGTGCTAATCTCATGTCTGCTCTGTTAGATTTAATAGACCACCAAATCGTACGCAGCCCTCGAAAGTGGTTGGAAAAAGCTTGTGATTCGAAATCACTGCGCTTGAGTAAGGTATAGTACATTACATTATAGTGTATTACAGTAAAGGACAAGTAATGTAGAAGTAGTACCACTGACAATATAGTATCAACTTCACAGTACAATACATAGTAAAGTAAGTCATTAGAGAGTATTAGATTATAGAATTAGTAAAATATATTGTTAATTTACTCTCTTATGAGTATACCAACAGTAATAAATACTAGCAGTATACTACAGAATAAATACTAGCAGAATACTACAGTAAAAAATACTAGCAGTATGCTACAGTAATAAATACTAGCAGTATACTACAG
>VATE01000355.1:0-11430 GCA_008065195.1 Metschnikowia amazonensis | reverse complement strand
GAGTCCGGTTCTAGTTGCCTCAGGTCCAGCCTAGATCGACTGGCGTAGATAAACTTGTCTTGTATGAGTAGTGTGCTACTCATACGGGATCTGACATTGCCTAGTATAAAAATATTAAACGTTACCCAAAAATTCAACACAGAGTACTAAACGCTATAAAAGATTCGAATATAAAATGTGATGCTTACATAATTTATTTCACTCGTGTCTGTCAACCTTTTCCATTGATACAGGCAACTCTTACTGTCAACGAGCACTTACCCTGTACGGAGTCACGGTACTTCGTATATGTTTTATATGCATACCAGTGAGGTATTGAAACTGTTGCGCTCTTAACCCAAGAGATGCATATATGCAGGTCCAATGATACTGGTCTTCCATCAATTTTACTTCAATAATCATACTTCATGCGTTCAGTAGACATACTTTACGCTTCTATATTTCCTATCTGTATAACTATAGTAGGAATTCCCTTAGCTCACTATTCTTCTTGATGTTCCCTCTTCTAAAAGTGTGACAAACTCCCTTCTTAAACAGAGCTCGGTTGAAATTGTGTAGCTTAGGCGAGCTAGTCACCTTCCATTGTCTTCCATAAGAGCTTTTTTCATCTGATTGTTTTAGTCCAACAAACGTGTGCACATTGTTGTCGTCCCATGCAGAACCATATGGAATGCACTGATGTCCTGCACGTTCAACGGAAATTCAAAGTCTGAGGTTGCGCGATTTACGCAACTCGGTTATCCAGTTGAGTACAGTGTTTTTCAAAATTATCTAAACTAATGCGACAAAATTATTCAAACCAAATACAAGTTTTAATTTACAGGATAACATAGAAACTAGTTCAGTTCTGTTCGTTTCTACCTTATTTGGAAGACGCCTAAATATATATACAAGAGGCAATCTTCAGATTTTAGATTTCAGAATATTGAATTGTTTAAAAAGTTGGTGTGAAACATTATGCCATTTGGTTTGAAAGATTGTGCGAAATGGTATGAAACATTTTGAAATATTGGTTTGAATAATTTTGTCGCACTGGTATGAATAATTTTGAAAAATATTGTATAACATGAACTACTGTGTGCAGGTCACGGTCCGGTGAAAACTGTTCAACCGCCTTACACCTCAGTTTTTTAGACTTTGGTTGTGAGGTACAACTTAAGAAGCCCTTTTGATATAAACTAAAATTGATATTGAGACTAGCACCTACTTTCTATGTATGTGTGATATGTGGAAGTCAGATCCACGCGGCTATTATACTATCCACGCGCATGGCTTTACGCCGTACTGGCAGATGCTGTGAGCCAGTTAGCCAGACTATAGAAGCACCTAAAATTGCTCTTCTATAAGAACCGTCAACAAATTGTCCAGTATAGAGTTTTCTTCTTTATACCCATGAACTCTCTTTAGTGTGGCTTGTATGAACTGAACTCGTTCGACACATGTCGCTCTTATATATACTACTAAGTTTTTCGGGATATTATTTTTTCCACAATATTCACTGTGTGCGCGAAATAGTTTGTAAAGCACTTGATGAGCATATACATGAAGAGATCTTTATTTAGATTCAGTTGTCTTGGAAATATTATCATAGGAAACAGAAAAATCTTCTAGCGTTTCAGTAGATTCATTGAATTCTTAACCATTACTAGACTGGGCAGAGTAAGTTCTCCAGCTTTGTTGTCAGACGCTTTTGTGAGGGGCAATAAGCCGATTTTGTTCTCAGTAAAGGTATTCGATTCTTTGGTAAACGTTTAATACTGATATACTTATGATTATTTGTTGATGATCCCTCCAGGCGAGGAACCCGTAGTGATCTTATATTTCGAAGAGTTTCGGCATATGCCTTTGGCGGTTTCGAGCCGTAATGGGTCGATCGCACAATCCTGACGCTCGTCGGGTGAATCATGGTCGAGACCGCTGTGTTTAGGGACTTCGTATGAAATCTCGGCTCTGAAAGGGTTTTTCGCGATTCCTCTTCTAGTCGTACATCGTAGCTATAATTTGGATCCGTGGGTAGTATAATCCCCACGGTGGATTTGATAAAGGGGACTTTTTGAATATGATAGATTAGTGAACTCTGGATGACTTGATTCATCATGAGACCAATTAGTGGAGTTTTCTAGTTGGGTCAAGATACTTTGATATTTTCTCGGCCATTTTTCATATTTTACCATCTTCTTTACGTTAGCCTTTTTTTCCGATTCATCAGCAATCATCAAGTACATATTATAAAACTTCATTTGAATTATCTAAGATTAAAAGCAATTGGATTCCACCTAGAAAGTACATCTTTATTCTTAAACTGCTAGATTGGCACGAGCTGAATGCGACAATTCTCGCGGGTTAGTAAAGTCTTACTTTCATTACAAGAGATGCTGTCTTTGTGCTATGATCTAGATAAAACCCTAGTGGGGATTGATATCTGTAACATCAAGAGCATCCGTACTTATCTATTTTTTTGCTCCTGTGGAAAAATATACCCGAGTTGACCCGTAAAGATGATCTGATTTTGGCACTAATCCTAAATATGTTCTTGCCTCTTTGGAAAATCCTTTAAATTAGAAGGCAAAGTGAGGTTGTGATTAGACAACTATAAGTGTCGCTTCGGACGAAAACATTTGCACTAACGCTAATGACTTCAAAGAACACGGTTTTTAGAAAATTATCGACTAGATCAAGATAGTCAAACTTTTGGTGGCCATCGAGGATAAACGGCTTTTCCAACCCAAAGTGTTATTTGTAAAATAATGGAAATAAATTCGAAAACTTTTTAAGTTAACCGAATTCGGCTTACCGCCTTTTTTTTGGCTGCAAAGCACAGCGTCAAAATCGCCATGAACACAAACAAGCGATGCATTTAGTTAATGAAGAAAGAAAAAAATAGCTATACACGGGGGTTTTAAACCCTTGAATCAAGTCAGGAATAATTGAACATCATAATCTGAAAGGTTTACACTGTCGATGGATTTCAATCGTTGATAGAATGAGTTCTGACAACGACGCATTTTTGGACCTAAAATTTTTGCTGCTTAACAATGCTGCGATGTAAGGACTATATACAGGATTAAAACTCGATGTGCACCTGCACATATGAAGCTTCCCAAACCCTAAAAAAATCATAGGGTATGCACATTCACCTTCTCTATTGGCTACTTACTCAAAGCCCTGGTGCATTATTCCACATAGTCTTTGAACTTGCACCACCTATACTTATACTAAAAAGGAGATAGAATCTATTGGTGTTTTTCTTTATGGACTATATTCTACCTCTTCTGTGACATCGTACTGAATATACCCAACAAAAATGTGTTCGGATATTACTCAAGAGCCTCACTTCAAAGTATAATTTCATGAAGTCCGCTAGTTTGTACCCAAAACTATACAGCTCGTATAAGTTGGAGCTCCTTTCTTGCTCTAAGTAAAAACATTATTTTGTTTTCTGCACAGGAAGTATCTTTACGAGTACTCAATGTGCAACAAAGTTAACGCGCAGCAAGTGCAACTCTATGTGCACTCTCTAAGTAGATTTGCGCGCTAACATAAACAAGAGCCAATTATGGAACGGTATGGAAGAATTCTTCCAATATGTACTCTTGGAGACTTGATCAGTGTATATTTACTTTGTTTATTTTTCTGATAAAATTTTAATAAACTCTAAGTGATCGACTAATATTTTTTTAGGTAATAGCTGCGTTTCCCAAACAGTCGACGTTTTAGTGACCTTGCATGATAATTATCCAATCGTTACTCGAGTTTAGAAATCAGCCCATATGCTCAAAGTGTTTTTTATGGTTAACCCGTTTTTTTATCTTGCATATAAGTTATGCAGTATGAGTAGTTTTTCCAGAGGCCCATCTATCTCAGATCGAAGTAAGATCTTGGACCCTCGCCTGCACCAACTCTGCATGCATCAAGGCTTACCGCTATTGTTCCAACAATACTCTTAGAGCAACTGGGCTCTATGAGCCGAAAATCGGCATTTCACGTTTTTAATATAAAACAGGCTGCTTTTCTCTTCTTCAGTATTATAAAACACTACAATGAAAGCCACTCACTTGATCCTCTCGTTTATTGCTGCAGCTACTGCTTGGGCAGGCTTTGTCAATCCATTGGTAGTCTATGTGAAAGTTGATAACAATTTAGTGCCACTTTACGAACAATATGCTACGGACGGATATTCGGATTTCAGGCTCTTGTCTTATGGAAACTCATCTGTAGACCCCGCTCAGTTCGTCTTAGAAGGCAACCATGCTTTCACTGATGGAAAAGGCGGTCCAGGGTACATATCGTTTGTCATAGGCTTGGTTGCTTTGCAATATGATAGCTTACCAGGTATTTTGGAACTCAATAATGAAACACATTCTATACTTGGGTCTTTTCAATCATGTGAGATTTTCGATCCCCCAGTGCGAGTGATTACGTATGGAGATACATCCATAACCACTGAAAATTGCTTCGATACAGAGCTTTATATCTTACCTTATGATAAAACAATTCGGATTCCAGAGGAAAGTTTGTTTATGTTACAGGAAGATGACGAAGAGCTCTTCATTCTTCCTTTGATGAGCATGGCCATGGACTCGACCAGTGTCGCTGCTCCTTCTTCTAGCATTACTTCTACACTGGAGCTGCTGGTCTCCTTGCTCGACTCTGGTGTACACGCTTTATTCGAAACGGAGGAAAGCACGTCCGAGTCTTCGGCCTCCAATATCCCCAGTGCTTTAACATCTTCACCAGCCATGATGGCATCTTCCGGGATTTCTGAATCAACCACCCCCGAGATTCTCAAGTCTCTGGTCCCAACAATGATTGAATCTTCTCAGTCTTTAGTCTCGACTAGTTCTGATATTCGTGGATCTTCAGTCCTAACCAGGTCTGATATTGATGGATCTTCGGTCTCGATGATGGCTAGTGCTTCCAGTCTGTCAGGTATCTCTTATGCTTCCAGATTATCTACTCTCTCATCGGTTGTCCCTGGAGAATCATCCATTAACAAAGCGTCCAAGTTAAACCCCACAACTCTCACCAGAGAAACCACTTCAACTGCCACCATCTGCACCGAGTGTAAGGCAGATTCCCACATTACTGTGTGGAATACCTATACCGACTACACCACTTACTGTTCGGAAGAAACCACAGTAAAGTTTACTGTATGCGAGGAGGTATGCTTTCCATCCACTGTGACTGTCACTAGCGCTACCACGTTGACAATCACTGGAGTGTGTATTATTCCCGAGACTGTTGCAACGGGTGACTCTGTTCCCGAGGGTTCTGCTGAGACTGCTGAGGTAGGAAATAAAGATAGTCCTAAAGGCACTTTCAAGTCTCCAACCAATCCCAAAAATCCCGTTGAAACCGCCCATGTAGGGGAGGCTGCATCTAACGCAATTGATACATCCATTGCTTCCAATCCAAAGTCTGGAAGTGCCTCAGGCGAGGAAATAATTAACCCTCCTAAGCCAGAATCCGATGAAGTGGATGAAAAGACAGTCCAGACTGTCACCAGCACTGTCGTGGCACCAAGTGTTTCTTCGCTTGTCAATGGAGCTGCCAAGGATACCATTGGTGCATGTGTTTTAGTACTTGCTGCTTTATTGTTATAGTCTCATGACTATTTTTAATTTATGGCACCCTGTGTGGCTTTCTGAACCGAACATGCTAAAAGCATTCAGGTTCGATTCCATAATATAAAAATAGGCTTGTATCGAGTGACAGTCAATTTAAACGAAACAGGAGGTCAAACTCTGATGTTTCTATATGATACCGAAATACATTGCTTTATCCCATAAATTGATGAAATGAAAGATCAATTCTTCGTCTGCTTCTAATGAGTATGGGTTTTATTAGAATTATTGATATGAAACGAGACCTGAAGTTCATAAACCTGTAGAATAAAATTTTAAAGCCACATTTCGTGATTTGAATTTGTTGGTAAGTGCGGTACCTATTTTGTGTGCTTATTCGTATCTCTGAGGAAAAATTGAGCGCATTCTCAATAATAAATTGACTCTCTGATGACTTCCTTCAATACAGAGATTTAAAAATAATAATCAGGAATGGTCATGTATAGAAATATCTGCTTAGTCATAGAATAAGTTATTGGTGATGCTTTCCTGTCTGATCGAACACTGAAGGGTTTAATTACGTCAACGAGTACCTAGTATGTACCCACTTAAGGTATTTTGTTGTAGAACTCTGAATCAAAGAGGATCTTATCCTTCTATTTTTCCGTAACGGTGATATTGGCTCCTGGTCAATATTTCCAATCTAATGTATATGAATCCTCAGTTTCGTACCTCATGAAATCAGTATTCATACTTTACGCTTATTTTAAATCTGTATACCTATACTAGGGAATTCCCTAAGTAACCATGCTTGCTGACTGAAACTCCTGTTGAGAATGCTTCCGTATCCGCGTCAAAAAGCTGTAAATCTGGTAAGCCATAGGCTAACCAAGGTAATAGAATCTCATAATATCATCAAGATGGGTGAATAACTCCTTATTAGTATTAACTCAGGAGATTAAATCTTAATCTACACGAGGCACGTCTGGTGAGCATGATTGCGAGAGACATCTAGGTATGTCTTTCCAGCAAGAATAAATTGATCGATTGTATAACCATAGGCAATAGTCTCCTTATATATGTGAGAGTGGACCTTCATTAGTAAGCACGCGGGGTATACTTACATTGATAGTCACGTGCGGGGTATAAGTTGAGACTTTAGTGCCCAACATTAATTGGAGCGCCCATTCTCAAATTATACGCTTAATACACATTATTGAAGCTCAAAGTCCGATATTGCGCGATTTAAGCACCTCGATATCCAGCTATCTCGCACTGGCTTTTGACTTTCGAATGCAGTCGCTACAAAGGCTATATGTACACTTCTGGGGCAAACAGCGGTGAAAGTTCTCTTCAATAGATAATGAGAAGCTGATGCCCACTTTTATAAAAGTTAATCAAGATTATCTAACTGGCAAGACATACCAACATGTATCCTCCTACCAGACCCACCAGAAGTGCTTCACGTGTAGCTTGAGATCGAATCTCCTGAAGTTAATACTAAAAAGAAGGAATTCCCTACCTTGGTGATACTATGAGATTCTATTACCTCGGTTAGCCTATGGCTTACCAGATTTACGGATATTTGATGTGATCACAATATCATCTTTGCAGGGAACATTGCATTTCTGGGTTTCAGACTGGCAGTGGTCAGGAGACTAGTGTTGCCGAGATGTCTCATCTGTTGAGAGGATACTCCCGTGTCCATGTCAAAAACATCAGTTTCTTAAGTGCTCCATAGATTGAGTATGGAGTGCAATCCAGAGTTGCACGACTAGTTGGTAAGAAGATAGATATCTATAGGGAAGTTAAATACCTAGAGACTATACGTGGTGCACTTCTGGTAGGTCTGGTAGCAAGATCCATATTGGTATGGCTTCTGCATTGAATAAACTTGATTAACTTCTTATAAACTTGGGCGGTAGTCCCTCCTTATATTTTTGGGAAAACCTTTCACCTCATCGCTACCACAGTATGGTAGGGGTGTGCATATAGACATTGCGATGGCTTAATCTGGAAGTCAAAGGGCCAGTGTGAAACAACTGGGTAGCCGAGGTGCGTAAATCGCGCAAGCTCAGACTTCGAGTTTCAACATTAAATCGTACAGGACATTGTTGCTTGCATTGTTCCAAGACAATGCCTCACTCGAATACTTCGGCTAATCCAAAGGGTCTCATGGTATATAAGAAGCCGTGTTAACAATGTTTCGGGAGTATTCAATTTTTTATGAAGCTAAACCACTTGATCCTTGCGTTGTTTGTGGCTGCCACTGCATGGGCTAAATTCGAAGGTACATATGCCTTCTTTGCTAAAGTTGAGGGCGAATTGAAGCCGCTTTAAGTTGATGAGAATCCGGATATGTTTGGAGTTTTGTTTTGGGGTGACCACTTTGACGAACCAACCGAATTAAATTATACTGACGGTATTGCTACGACCTTTCTGCAATCGAACAACGGTAAGATTATGACTGATACTGAAGTGGGCATTGAAGTTTATACCTCAAAAAATTCTGGGACTAAATTGATATTAGAACAAGACACAAACAGACTCTTAAACTCTTTTTACTACTCGTGTGTTCGTGATAAGGTCCACAGAATTAGGCCTAGAAAGAGCGATGAAGGGTGTTTCCTTGTGGATTTATACTTCCTAAAATATGATAGAGCAGCTAAGGGCCCGGTGAAAGAATATAAGTTAAAAGATAATGTTTGGATTCCACATGTTTTCTACGTAACAGGCGAACACGGATTGGAGCGGCTCTACACAAAGGAGGAGAAACCTGATGACAATATGGCAATAATTTCTCTATTCCATGAAGAATCTACTTTTCCCCAACTCAAGTTTTTAACTCAAAACGATTACGCTCAAACCGAAATAGGAACTATTTTCTCAGGTTTTTTGGGGATGTATGACGCTAGTCTTTATGTTGATGAAAACGGGAAAGTGCTGGCTTTCCGCATTTTGTCGTGCAAAGATTTTGGATATGAAGGTAGAAGAATTATGCTACATCAAGTGGATGTGTTAATTGGAAGGAGGTGGATCTTTATCTCTTCCCTTCTAAAAATGATACTGGGGAACCACAGGATAAGCTGTTCAAGCCACTGGAAGAAGACTTGACTCCACATGCTTTCTTTTTCAAAAAAAAAATATGGACTGGGTAGCGATTGCCTTTAAACCAGAAGAGGGCAACTCTTCTTTAGCCGTTATTCCAGAAAACCTGGAGAGTGGGTACAAAGTGATCGAGTTTTCCTTGATTCATAGTATTCCTTATACTCAGAACACATATATATCCGGGGTTCGCGGGGGCTGATATTTTTCGCAATCTAGTCTTTAGCAGGTCTACTGCACAGACCCCCTTAGAATTGGATAGTGAAATGATGATTAATTCTACATGAATGAAGATCACAGCATTTATTATGACGAACATTTGAATTCCGATTATCCTCAGATCCCCTTGTGTATCTTACCTTTGAACAGAACAAGTGAGAAAACCTTTGGGTTATCTAGATATGCCAGAAAACAGTGATAGAAGGACCAAAATGTCATCCGTCTCTTTGAGCATCCCAACTATGGCTGGCACTTCCGAGTCTTCGGTCTCTTCCGTGTCCGATATTCCAGAGACTTCGGTTTTCACAATGTCTGACATTCCAGAAAGCTCAGTCAAAACAATGTCTCAAATTCCAGAGACATCGGTTTCTACAACGGCTCTCATTCCAGAGACTTCGATTCTGTCTATGTCAGATGTTCCCGTATCCACCATTCCACCAGTCTCCGAGATTCCTGAGTCCACGGCTTCGTCCATGATACACATTCCAGAGACCTCAGTCATCACAATGTCAGATGTTCTAAAATCTTCGATTCCATCAGTCTCCGAGATTCCTAAATCTTCGATTTCGTCCATGTCTGATGTTCTTGAATATTCGACTCAGTCTATGTCAAACATTCCAGAGACCTCGGTTCGTCCAATGTCTGATGCTCCTGGATCCTCCATTCCATCTGTCTCTGAGATTCCAGAAACCTCTGTCTCAACCGTGAACGAATCTTTCCAGTCTTCGATTTCGAATATGGCTAAACCTTCTGAGTCCTCGTTCTCGACTATGGCTGATGCCTCGAGTTCGTCGGGCATCTTCCATGCTCCCAGACCATCCACCTCAATGTCTGCTGTGGCTGACGAAACGTATATTGACGAATCTTCCAAGTGGAACCCTACCACTCTTACCAGAAAATCCACCACGACTGTCACCATCTGTGCCGAATGTCAGACTGCTTCCACAGTCACTGAATGGAATACCCACACCAACTTCGTGACTTACTGCCCAGAAAGAACCACTATGTCCTTCAGCAAATGTAACAGTGGGTGTTACCTAACCACCACGACTGTCACCAGCGCCACCACCGTGACTTGCCCTGGAATTTGCATTATTCCTACCACCATCATAGTCAATGGCTCAGCTGAGACCGTGAATGTTGGAAATTATGGTCCTAAAGACACAGTCAAGTCTCCATCCAATGTAAATAGCCCTGCTGAAAATGTCAAGGTAGGAGAAGGTTCTCAGAATGGTGGTGCTGACATCATCGGAGCAGGAGGTTCTGCTCAGAAAGGCGGTGAAGACATTAAGGTTGCAGGTGGCTCCACCCCCGAAAGCCCTGTCGAATCTCCATCTTCTGCTAATAGCCCTAACAGGATTGGTAAGGTTGAAGACTCTCAGAAGCAAGGTGAATCCAGTAAGCAAGGCAACTCCAATAAGCAAGGCAACTCCAATAAGCAAGGCAACTCTAATAAGCAAGGCAACTCCAATAAGCCAAGCAATGGATCCAATAGCCCTAAGCCAAAGTCTGGTGACTCAGACACGACCACTACTCACACGCTCACTGGCACTGTGACAGCTCCAAGTGTTTCGTCATTTAATGGGGCTTCCAAAAACGCCATTGGTGCATGTGTTTTAGGATTCGCTGCATTGTTGTTGTAGTCGCAAGACTAAGTGTGATTTTTCTCTTGCCCCTCTATTCCTGTAAATTTGGATTGATTTAATCAGACTAGAGTGGGAAGCTTTCGATAGTGGAATATAGCCCTGTGTCTAGTGGTACCATAGAACTGCTAAACGGAACGTCAACTGAAGTTCCTAGCTGTTTCTGGGATTCCCATTATGCTTTTATTTTAATACATTCCAACAAAATCTAGTAGATGGCCAATCCTTCGTTTGATACTAATTCACCTGTTGGGGCTGGGCCCCTGCCAAAGAATTCATTTAGCCCTTAACAAATTAAAGGATCAGTATGAACCTAAGCGGACTAATAAACCCGTTGGAAATAGTCGAAGGTAATAACCAGAGTGGGATAGGTGAAATATGGGATCAATTAAGGCATTTGAACATGAAAATCAATTAGACACTAAGGTGTTTGTAAATGTGCATACTCACAGAATAGGGAGAGACAATAGAGAATACCTTGTTTTAAGGGGCGTGGTCAGGGAGTGCGGGAACTAGTAGTGCGAAGTTCAGGTCGTGTATGGCAAGATTTCTATCCCAAGCTGCAAAACCGCACACTACACATATTTCAGATGTTGCGTTAATTACGCAGTTAAGTAATTTGGCGCAAGCCCCTATATCACGTGGAAAACAAACCACGCTCCATAAAAAGGAGACGTCGTCCTCATATACGAAGTAATTGTAACAACTGACGATTAGAATTAAGATGAACAAACGCCAACGCAATACTAAGCTTTATGTCAACACTTCCAAAGTCTGCAGTCAGAATCATAACTGTCAAAACCCCTGAGCGGATTGCACTAAATTTGGGTCAAATTATGGTGGCATTGTACAATCAGAAGAAATTTTTCTTCTTCCCTGTCAAGATGGAGAAATTCACT
>VATE01000353.1:0-11485 GCA_008065195.1 Metschnikowia amazonensis | reverse complement strand
CACGCAGACGGGGTCTATCGTGATTCCTCCACTAATCGCGCAGCGTAGCTATAATTTGGGCCAGTGGGTAGTGTAATACCCAAGGTGGATCTGACAGTGTTTTTCAAAATTATTCAAACCAGTGCGACAAAATTATTCACCAAATGGAAAATGTTTCACACCAACTTTTAATAGAATTCAGTAATCAGAAAATTTATATTTGGACGATTTCTTATAAATAATCGTGTTAGAGGCTTCCAATAAATGGGCAAACGAACAAAACTAAAATAGTTTTTATGTTATGATGTATATTAAAACTGTATTTATGTTATGATGTATATTTAAACTGTATTTGGTGTGAAGTATTTGTCGCACTGGTATGAATAATTTTGAAAGAACTGTACCAGTGCGAGAAAATTATTCATACCAATATTTGAAAATTATTCAAACCAATTTCAAAATTATCCCAGTGCGACAAAATTATTCATACCAATATTTATTCATACCAAATGGCATAATGTTTCACACCAACTTTTAATAGTTTTCAGTAATCAAATATATTATATCTTGCTGATAGCCGTTCTATTCTTGTCTTCGAATCAACGGGAAAACGGACAAAACTTCAGTAGTTTCCATTATGCTGTATATTAAGACTTAGTTTCCATTATGCTGTATATTAAGACTTAGTTTCCATTATGCTGTATATTAAGACTTAGTTTCCATTATGCTGTATATTAAATCTTAAGTAGTTTCCATTATGCTGTATATTAAAACTTCAGTAGTTTCCATTATGCTGTATATTAAAACTTAAGTAGTTTCCATTATGCTCTATATTAAAACTTATATTTGGTTTGAATAATTTTCTCACTGCTGTGAACATTTTTAAAATACTATACACTGGTGGTTGTCTACGGTGTATCATAGTGCGGAGTATTAGTTGCTTGCGCCTTGCAATGTTCCTGGACACGTGACGCAGTCTATAAATGTATCTGCAACAAATCGTTCGCCGAAAATCCCTTGTTGCACGTAGGACATCTGCGGAGACGGGCATTAAGGCGCTCCTGTACACAGCCGTCACAGAAGACGTGTCCACATGCAGTGATGGCCATGTTCTTCCAGTTCTTGGAGCACACGGAGCATTTGGTGATGGACCGCAATGCTTCCAACTGCTTCTCGTCCTCCTGCAAGATTGACGACGTGTTGTTCAGTTTGTACTTGGCAAGTAGGCTTTCGGTGGAGCGCAACTTGGCCTCAAGCTTGCTGTGCGCCACTTTTAGACCACTCAACTTGTCAGCATTGCCATCGGCCTCGGATCTGAGCTCTGTATACAGATTCTTGACGGCCTTAAGCTCGGCCAGCACCACTTCACGTGACTTGGTGAGTTGCTTGATTGTATGATGAAGGCTAGTGGCCTCATTGATGGAGCTTTGCTTGATGGCCTTATAGTCATCGACTGTTTTGGTCAAGACCTCAATTTTGCTGAGGTAGGCTTTTTCCAAGTCGTTTGATTTGGTCACCAATTCCTGAGACTTGGCCACCTGCGACTTCAACACCTTATTTTCGGACACCAACGAGTCTTTAAGTCTCATACTGGCAAAGTATTTCTGATCAGCCTTTGTTTTTTCAATAGTGAGTTTTTTGATAATACCTTCCTTATCGGCGTGGACCTTTTCTTTTCCGAGTGACAATTCCCTTGTTTCCTGGAAAGCCTTTTCAATATCCTTTAATTCAGAATTCAAGAGAACAAAGCGGCGTATTAATTCTGGTTTTTGAAGAAGAGAAAGAGCGGATTCTTCTGACTTTTGTGATTGATCTGACTTTTGTGATTGATCTGACTGTTCTGACTTTTCTGACTTTTCTGACTTTTCTGACTTTTCTGACTTTTCTGACTGTTCCAACTTAACTGACTTTTCTGACTGTTCTGACTTTTCCAACTGTTCTGACTTTTCCAACTTTTCTGTTTGTTCCATCTTCGAGTCTATCCCATTTTCATATCTTTTTAATCGCTCATGGAGCACTTCGTTCATCTTGAGCAAATCAGCATTGTCCTTCCGATTATCAAGGTCCAGTTTTAGTATTGCATGCTTGCCAATCATTTCGTCGCGCGCAGTGCGTACACGAGCCAAATCATTTTCGGCCTTGGAAAGAAGCTCCTTCAAACGCATATTCTCATCGGTAATTTCCTTGCTGATGAGAGAAACGTAGTTGCCTTCACGTGCTTCCAACTCCTCCAATTTCTTGAGCATCTGCTCGTTAGCCTTGGTGTTGTGTGCAGTCTTGTCGAGAAGCGCCTTGTGCTTTTCAAGTACTGAGAGGTAGAACTTGGATTTCATGAGATCTGGCTCCTTGAGATCTGCCAACGTCTCTTCTAGACGCTGCGTATGGGCGCGGGCCGCATCCAACGCCCGGTCTTTCTCTTCTAGACCCTCTGTCAATGCCTTGTATCCTGCACTTAGACTGTCAAACTCAATCCGGAGACTTTGCAACTCATGTTCTTGCAGAGACGCCTCAGGCTCCTCTTTTTTGACGGCACCATTCGTATCACTGGGTTTCGGGTCAGGCTTAGGCTCGCTTTCGGTTTCAGCCACATGGCTATTTAGCAAGACCCGTTTCAACGAAACTGAATCATTTCTGTCGGCATTATTCTGCATGAGCTCCAAACGCTCCTCCAACGCCTTGATGCACTCCTGGAGCTCGTCCCGTTGGATCCGAGTATGCTGCAAATCGGCCTCCAACTCTATGCATTTGGCAGCCACATCTCCAGCCCCTTCTTTATCGTTTGTCTGGTGCGCACTGACTATCAGGTCCATTAGCAGTCGTAAAAACACTCGGCGTTCCTCCACAATATCCTCCAATACCAGAGAACTTTCACTCAAGTCAAGTTTTCGAGGCGCTTCTTTACCTGCCAACTCCACAATATAAGTGTACCATGACTCAAGGAGCAGGTATATGGCCAAGAAGGAATGGACTTTTTGTTCATAGTTGTGGACTTTGATGGAAAGCAGCAGAGCCTGGGCTTTATAGTGTTTCATTTGCCGCCAGATGGCCTCTTTTTTGAAATACACCACATCGGCTTGTGTCAAGGGGCCGTCGGTGCTAAGCTCCTGGAGCGGCTTTTTGCTGGGGTACAGAGCCAGGTCTTCAGACGGTCTCTTTCGGTCTACTTCACCCATCGTGTTAGTGGGAGAGTAGGTATGCAGGGGATGAGGATGTAGTTATGCAGGGGTGGGGGACTACTGATGTGTAGAAAGAAATGGCGGTTGTGGGGGGGAGAAGTTGGTTGAGTAATGAGGTTAATGGTGTGTTGATTTTTCGTCTTGTGTGGTGCGCACACGACCTAACCTGACCCGCACAGAGCGACGTGTGGAGCGGTCTTCAGCACGATTGTAACGCAGCGCGGCGCGTGGAGACGGCAGCAATGGGGGATATGCATGACCGAGGTATTTATATACAGGTCGGGTATTGAATATATAGTACTAGACTTTTCTATGTGCAGTACATGTCATTTCAATGTGCAGGACCCTCACCTATCGCAGTGTGTGCTCCATGACCTACTACTCCACGCCTACTACGCCATGCTCTGGGTTCGTGTGCTTCTACAGGCGCTAGGCGCCGCCGCAGTGAAAGATTACCTCTTCAAGGACTGTACACAGCTGGGCTTTTGTGCCCGGAACAGGCACTATGCAGGCCACGTCCTGGCCTCTCTGGCCCCCTATTCGATTGACATGGACTCCATACATGTTGGCGTGGACGCCATCAGCGGCCATATCACCAAAGCTTTACCCCTGGGGTCTTTTGTTGAGCTTCCGTTTACCATATCTATTTTGGATGGTGACAGTCTCCGATTTACTGTGGATGAAGATCGTTCCCAAGTGAAAGTTGCTGATCTAGATCCCTGGCGCTACAATGGCACTGCCGCAGCAGTGTTCGATGGAGAAAAGACAAAGAAAATCGACGCAAAGAATGTGACTAAGGGAGACGGTGCCAATCTGAAGTCTGGTCTTCATTATGTCTTTGGAAGCTTCTCTGTCTCCCTCTATAACAACCCCCTTTCCTTGGTGGTTCAGAAGGATGGACAGCAGCAAGTTGTGATCAACTCCAGAAGCTTTCTTAATGTCGAACACCATCGTCATGAGCAAGAAAATGGCGCCCATATGCATTCTTTTGAGCTGGACTTTGATATGTTCCATGATTCGTTCGCAGACAGCAATAGTGACCGCGTTCCCTTTGGCCCCCAGTCCGTGGCCGTGGACATTGAGCTTATGGGCTACACTCATGTGTATGGGTTAGCCGAACATGCCGATTCGTTGGCCTTGAAGGATACAGTGCAATCTGTGTGGCCGTACCGACTCTACAATGTGGATATTTTCGAGTACGAGACGCAGCTGCGCATGCCTATGTACGGGTCGATTCCTCTCTTGACAGCCACCAAGCCAGATACATCCGTGGGCATTTTTTGGGCCAATAGTGCAGATACCTTTGTGGATATAGAAACCACACCATCGTCGGTGCTGTCACACTGGATGTCGGAGAATGGGGTTTTGGATCTAGTGGTGATTTTGGCCGACACTCCATCGGATGTTTCGCGCAAGTACGGTATGCTAGCAGGCTACGCAACGCTCCCCCCAGAGTTTGCTCTTGGCTACCACCAGTGCCGGTGGAACTACAATGACGAAAAAGATGTGCTTGACATCTCCGAGAAAATGGACATGCACCAGATTCCTTACGATACCATCTGGCTCGATGTGGAGTATGCAGACCAAAAAAAGTTCTTCACGTGGAATCCGTCTGCGTTCCCCGATCCGCTGCGCATGCTCGAAAAGTTGGACTCCACGGGCCGCAACTTGGTGGTGTTGATCGACCCCCACTTCAAAACAGACTACGCCGTCAGCAACCACGTCCTGCAGAAAGGCTTTGGCATCAAGGACCTCTACAACATCACTTATAAGGGCCATTGCTGGCCTGGCGAATCGGTGTGGATTGATGCTTTGAACCCGCACGCGCAACTATACTGGGATATGCTTTTTGAGTTGAGTGCGTCTGGCTTCTTTTCGCTGCACACCAACATTTATCTCTGGAATGATATGAATGAACCATCCATATTCAACGGGCCTGAAACATCTTCGCCACGTGACAACCTCCATTACGGCCGTATTGAGCATCGCTCTATCCACAATCTCTGGGGAAAAAGTTTCCATGAACTCACCTACACGTCGCTTGTGAAACGGCTCCAGAGTACGTCGCGCCAGAGACCATTTATTTTGACCAGATCTTACTTTGCCGGCTCACAACGCACAGCAGCCATGTGGACTGGAGATAACATGGCGCAATGGGAATATTTGCAACAATCGATTCCCATGGTGTTGACATCCAACGTGGTGGGAATGCCGTTTGCCGGAGCAGATGTGGGAGGCTTTTTTGGTGATCCCAGCAAAGAGCTCTTGGCCAGATGGTATCAGACCGGCATATGGTACCCTTTTTTCCGGGCCCATGCGCACATTGACTCGCGGAGAAGAGAGCCTTGGGTTGCTGGCGAGCCTTATACGTCTGTGATGCGAGAAGCTGTACGCTTGCGATACTCATTACTTCCTACGCTCTACACGGCATTCTACGAGGCCAGCACAGACGGCAGTCCAATATGGAGGCCCATGTTTTTCGATGAGCCAGAAAATAAGGAGACTTATTCCATGGAAGACCAGTTTTTTCTTGGAAAGTCGGGCATTTTGGTTCGGCCCGTGACGGAAGAGGCTGCTCGAGAAGTTGTGGTGTACATTCCACATAATGAGGTGTACTACGACTACACGAACGGACACGTTGGTCATAAGGTGGCAGATGGATATATTCACAGGCCAGTTGGTTTGCATGATATTCCAATGTTTATTAAAGGAGGCAGTATTTTTGCCAAGCGTGAGAGGTATAGGCGTTCGCTGCGGTTGATGAGAAACGACCCGTTCGCGTTGGTAGTGGCGCTCGGAAAAGAAGGGCGCGCAGCAGGCCAATTATACCGAGACGATGGCGACACGTTTGACTATAAAAACGGCGACTTTGCTGTGACCAAGTTTACTGCCAGGGATGGAAAGTACCTCTATGGAGAGAGTACAGGAGAATATAAAGAGAAGGGGGGATTGCAGGTGGAGAAAATCACGGTTACGGGAGTATCTTTTGGTATTTCTGAGGTAAAGGTGGAACAAAATGGTGAAACATGGTTTGCGAGGTACAAGCAAGAGGGTGAAGTGGTTGAGGTGTATAATCCGAGGGTAATGATTGCGGAGAAATGGGAGATAGAATTTGTGGAGAGTATACACGATGAGCTCTAAGGGGAGAGAAGAGAAGAGGATGTACGGGTTTAGTAAGAGAAGAATAGAAGAGAAGAAGAGGATGTACGGGTTTAATAAGAGAGAAGATGGGAAGAGAAGAAGAGAAGAAGAGAAGAGGATGTACGGGTTTAATAAGAGAGAAGATGGGAAGAGAAGAAGAGAAGAGAAGAGAAGAGAAGAAAAGAAGAGGATGTACGGGTTTGAGAAGAGAAGAGAGAAGATAAAGTTGGAATTTCAGGCGAAGGAGGTGCGTACCTTAGCTATGCATGGTGGGAAAAGACATGCGAAAGCTTTAGCGATCAACATATGCACCACGGTTTCAGAGAGTTATGGTAACGGTCAAGGCCAATTTTCGAGATCATGAACATTACTGCGTGCATGACCACGTCCAAGAAGGTACATTAAAGAGGATCAGGCACGGTATAGACGAGAGTGAGCATGAATTGTGACATGTTGGAATCTTCCATGCATTGGAGATAAGGCATTGGAGGAAAAGTAAGTCCGATTTTTTTCTCTGACCCGTCCATGGTCTCTCTCTGTCTATGGTCTCTCTCTGTCTATGGTCTCTCTCTGTCTATGGTCTCTCTCTGTCTATGGTCTCTCTCTGTCTATGGTCTCTCTCGTTCTTTGTCTGTCTCGTTTTGATTGTTCTTCAGACCGTGATTGTTACCGTTTTAATCGTTCTATGCCCTTCTATCTCTCTATGGTCTCAGCTCAAATCTCACTCTACTCTAATCAAAATGCAGGAGATTTGAGACTCTAGTGCACGAATTCTGGCGAAGGAATAGCGAGTGGATGTGCATGGTACCTGCATTTACGGCCTTGAACAGTAGTATGCAAGAATACGAGTCGGCAAGCATGGCGGCTTCCACACATGTAGAATTACCTAAATCGGATGCGGAATGTTCGGCTGGAGCGGCATTCCACACATCCAAGCGAGCCCAGAAGCACAAGTTCAAACAGCCTAGTTCCCACCGTTGACGGTCCAACCGACGCAAACTGATGGCCAATCAAAAGTAGTGAAATCCATACAATGCATCAATAAGCACCAGAGCACCAATGCAGTCAGCCAATCAAAAGTCGGGACTCATACAATGCAGTCATACAATGAGTCATACAATGCAGTCATACAATGCAGTGAAGCTAAAGTAAGTGCTCAATAAGACAAGTTAAGTAAGTGACCAAGAGATAGAAATAAATAGATGTAAATGAATATCAATAAATAATCATAAATAGATAGTACTGCTAATACTGCTAATACTGCTAATACTGCTATTACTGCTATTATGCTATTACTACACTACTACATTACTACACTACTACACTACTACACTACTACACTACTACACTATTACACTATTACACTATTACACTATTACACTATTACACTATTACACTATTACACTATTACACTATTACACTAGTACACTAGTACACTATTACACTATTACACTAGTACACTAGTACAGTATTACACTAGTACACTAGTACACTAGTACACTAGTACACTATTACACTACTACACTACTACACTACTACACTACTACACTACTACACTACTACACTACTACACTACTAATACTAACACTAACTCTAACACTAACACTACCATCTAATCTATATCACCTCCTTATCTCTGCTCCCACGGCAACAAAATATTAGTCATTGGCTATTAATAGAAACCCTAATTAGGAATCCGGCACACAGAACCATGCCGCTAATCAACATTCCTCGCCAAAAGCTGGTCTGTTCTCTGCCCGCACTCGTGACCGTCCCGTGACACCTCATTGCGCAGTCAAGGCGCGCGCCTTCTAAAAAAACAACACCTTATAACTCGCAGGGATCCTGGCGGATTATACTACTCCAAGAGTCACGTGAAGACAAGTGTCAAGCTTACAAGATTGAAGATAGAAGAGGGTCGTTTGAATACTAATAGATTTGAGGGTGCCTACGAAGCTGACCTTAAAGATCCAGCCGGATTGATAGAGTGATAGACTGACACGAGCTATTTGACTTGAATTTAGACTGAGAAGTAGCTATTGAGTTGCTATTGAGTTGCTATTGATACTGACTGAATACTGACTACTGACTTGCTATTGATACTGACTGAAACTAACTACTGACTGAAGCTAACTACTGACTGAAGCTAACTACTGACTGAAGCTAACTACTGACTGAAGCTAACTACTGACTGAAGCTAACTACAGACTGAAACTAACTACAGACTGAAACTAACTGAAACTAACTACTAACTGATACTGAAACTATCTGAAAACAAACTATCTGATTCTTCAATCTAGTTCAAAATCTTATCTGAAAAGTATACTTCATTCTAGTCGAATCTACTCAATACTTATTCTCATACCCTTCTTTTGGTCCTCACTCTAAGAATCTATTTTCTCCACTCAGTCTAGTGACTCATCAAAGTGTCCCAGTTCATCACATCTCCTTATCATGGCCGAAGAACGTGGGCTGAATGACTTCGTCAAGAAGCTCTATACAATGCTACGAAAAGAAACCTACCGGGATGTGGTTCGTTGGACACCCAGTGGAACCAGTTTCGTGGTGCTCAATACCAATGAGTTCACCAAGGAAATCCTTCCCACGCATTTCAAGCACAGCAACTTTGCTAGCTTCGTGCGTCAGTTGAACAAGTATGATTTCCACAAGGTCAAGATGAAGCCGCTGGAGAAGCAGTACGGAGACGATGCCTGGGAGTTCCACCACCCGGATTTCCGCAAGGATGACCAGAAGGCCTTGGAAAACATCCGCCGAAAGGCTCCCACCAAGAAGGACCCGTTGGATATGGTCAACTCGCAGTACTCTGCCTTGGTGCGAGACGTGGCCAAGCTACAGAAGGATTTGCTGGACTCCAAGAAAAACTACAAGCACGTGATGGACTCCATGCTAGCCTACAGGGCTATTTCTGAGCAGCAGCTTCGGGCCTTGCAGGTTTTGGTGCAATGTCTCACTCTGGCGGGCATCAAGGTTCCAGTATTGGATCTTCCGCCTGTTACACCTAGCTACACACCGAAGGGGTATGAGGAGAAGAATCTACTGCAGGATGAGAAGCTCAAGCAGAATCGATCAATTCTGGGGTCTATTCTGGGGCCTATACTGGGGTCTATTCTGGGGCCTATTCTGGGGTCTATTCTGGGGCAGTCTATTCTGGGACAACCAATTCTGGGACAACCAATTCTGGGACAACAAATTCTGGGACAACAAATTCTGAATCAATCAATTCTGGGACAACCAATTCCGAATCAACAAATTCTGAATCAACCAATTCTGAATCAACCCATTCAAAATCAACAAATTCTGAATCAACCCATCCAAAATCAACAAATCCAAAATCAACAAATCCAAAATCAACAAATCCAAAACCAACCCAACCAAAATCAGAATTCAGATGCTTCTGCTCCCTTTGAACCAGTCACTACCACCCTGGTGGTCAATCCAAAGTATCACGTCCTTCTTGTTGAAGATGACAATGTCTGCATTCAGCTATGTCGCAAGTTCTTGGTCAAGTATGGGTGTCAGGTGACAGTCGTCACGGATGGGTTGAACGCCATCTCCACGCTTGAACACGCCAAGTATGATCTCGTGCTTATGGACATTGTCATGCCCAACTTGGATGGAGCAACGGCCACCAGCATCATCCGCTCGTTCGACACCAAAACGCCCATCATCGCCATGACCGGCAACATCCAGGATAACGACTTGGTCACGTATCTCCAGAACGGCATGCTGGATATTTTGGCCAAGCCCTTCACAAAAAACGACCTTTACCTGATCTTGAGCAAGTATCTCTCCGTGGTGAAGCAGGAATTCCCAGAGGGTGGCGCCGTGCAGGAGTATGCCAATATGCCCCTAGATACGCCAGCAGCCAACGTGGCGATGCAGCGGCCGATGCTGGACCTTGCGGCCGAACCCAGTCCGGGTCTCGACCACGTGATGCTTGAGCCCATGGATGCCATGGACGCCAACAAGAAGCAGCGTTTGATGTAGGCCAACGTTTTAGTAGGCCAACGGAGTATATAGAAGCCTGAAGCTGGACATGTTTACCTGAAGATATTCAAGGCCAAATCACTGAAGGAGTTTCTCCATGGGCCCTGGTCGCTGTGAATGCGGGTCACCAACACCTGAGAGCAGTAAACCAGCGAGAAGTTGTAGTGCAATAATGGCTGGACAAAAGCTTTGCGATTTTTTTTGCGGACGACTGAGAATGAGTGAGAGGAATTGAAATTAGATTGTCTGTTGAGACTTTCAGTGTGACTCTCACTTTTAATCTCACTTTTATTTTCTCTCTTATTCTCACTTTTATTTTCTCTCTTGTTCTCACTTTTATTTTCTCTCTTGTTCTCACTCTCACTTTTATTCTCACTTTTATTTTCCCTCTTATTCTCACTCTCACTTTTATTCTCACTTTTATTCTCACTCTCACTTTTACTTTCTCTCTTATTCTCACTCTCACCTTTTTTCTCACCTTTATTCTCACCTTTTTTCTCACCTTTTTTCTCACCTTTTTTCTCACCTTTTTTCTCACCTTTATTTCTCTCATTTTCTCTCTCTCTCTCATACATCTTGTTCATATGTGCCAAAATAGGAAATTTCTCGAGAAATAAAGCCTCAGATAATGTCCCAATCACAACTGAAATATCATTGCCTAATACATACTTTGGCTCTTCCCTCTTTAAAATTTCCTCGGTTACTGACCGGGGACTGTGCGGCATATAGTATAGTGTATCTGGAGTAACCACGTACAGGGATGGATCATCCACAGAAAATCCCACGGCGTTAAAAAGTTCCATGTCCTCGTCAGTGAAGACCGGATCGTACATCGAGACGTTTTTTGGCGGAATTCCGAGCGTTTCTGCTACCATCACCAAATATGCCAACTGGTAAGGCGCCTGGGCCTCGTTGCTGGGAGACCCTAGTGCTAGACACCTGATGTGCTTAACTCCGAGCGGTTGAATGGCTGTACATGTTTCTTGGAACACTCTGCTATCTTTAATGATGGTCTTGTGTCTTTGTAGACGTAGCATGGTATGAAGTAAGGCTGGATATGAATTGAGTGAATGAGTGAATGAGTGAATGATTGAATGATTGAATGATTGAATGATTGAATGATTGAATGATTGAATGATTGAATGATTGAATGATTGAATGATTGAATGATTGAATGATTG
>VATE01000310.1:0-14616 GCA_008065195.1 Metschnikowia amazonensis | reverse complement strand
ACGCAGACGGGGTCTATCGTGATTCCTCCACTAATCGCGCAGCGTAGCTATAATTTGGGCCAGTGGGTAGTGTAATACCCAAGGTGGATCTGACAGTAGTTTATAGTAGTTTATAGTAGTTTATAGTAGTTTATAGTAGTTTATAGTAGATGTAGATGTACCATATATGGGTGTAGATACCAAGGCTAGATACTAGGGCTACACCCGTACATCCGACAAGTTCTCAATTACTCTAGCTAATTAAAAACTCTATCAAGTCCATATGCTATGAACTTTAGGAATGGCCGTTTTGTAACTTAGCCTCTGAGAATTGAAGAGCCCTAGTCAAGCTTTGACACCAGATCAATCTTCTAGAGACACTTCTAGAGACACTTCTAGACACTTCTAGACACTTCTAGAGACACCTCTAGAGATACTTCTAGAGATACTTTTTCAGTTATCCCATGGGAGTTTCACCTTGGTCTGCCAAGTGTCTATTATTTATTGCCTTAGTATAGTGTTTTTCAAAATTATTCAACCAGTGCAACAAAATTATTTAACCAGTGCAACAAAATTATTTAACCAGTGCAACAAAATTATTTAACCAGTGCAACAAAATTATTCAAACCAAATACTAGTTTAACTTACAGGATCATGGTACTTTTGTTTTGTCCGCTTCAACTGTTGATTGGAAGACTCCAAGAATAGTATATATAAGCAATTCTCCAAATTAAAATTTCAGAATAATTAATTTTTAAGTTGGGTGAAACCTCTTGTCATTTGGTTTGAAAAATTGTGCGGAGTGGTACGAAAATTTGAAATATTGGTTTGAATAATTTGACACTGTTCAAAGTTTCGCACCCATTCTCACAATCTTTCAAACCACCACTTGTTGGCAGGATAAAACAAACTAGTTCAGTCTGTCAGTTTAGCCCTGACTCCCAAATGTAGTAATGAATCTTAACATTTCAGAATAATAAATATATTAAAATTTGATATGATTATGGCATTTGGTTGAAATATTGTGTGGTACAAAACTTTATAAATTATGTTTGAACTATTTTCTTGGTTCGAACATTGTGCGCGCTGCTTTGAATATTTTGAAAAGCTTTGAATATTTTGAAAAGCTTTAAATATTTTGAGAAGCTTTGAATATTTTGAAAAGCTTTAAATATTTTGAGAAGCTTTGAATATTTTGAAAAGCTTTAAATATTTTGAAAAGCTTTGAATATTTTGAAAAGCTTTGAATATTTTGAAAAGCTTTGAATATTTTGAAAAGCTTTGAAATGTTTTGGTACAATATTATTCAATCCAATACAATCTTTTTCAAAATTATTCATACCAGTGCGACAAAATTATTCATACCAAACGGAAATGTTTTACATCAACTTTTGGTAAATTTCAGTAATTAGATATTTTATATCTGGACAATTGCTCTTGTATGTTATTCTTGGAGTCTTCCAATTAACGGTCGAAACTGAACTGGTTTCCATGTTATGCTGTATATTAAAACTTGTATTGGTTTGAATAATTTTATATTGGTATGAATAATTTTGTTGCACTGGTTAAATAATTTTATATTGGTATGAATAATTTTGTTGCACTGGTTAAATAATTTTGTCGCACTGGTTAAATAATTTTGTCGCATTGGTTAAATAATTTTGAAAAATACTGTAATTAAAAATACTCTTTCAAACCAAATACAAGTAATATAGGACAATAAGGAAGCTAGATCATTCATTTTGACCCTTGACCCCAAATACAGTAAACATGGTGCAATCCTCCAGATTAATTTAAAATATTTAATTAAGTTGGGTGAATTAATATACCACTTGGTTTGAAAGATTGTGCAAGTGGTACGAACATTTTGAAATGTTGGTTTGAATTTTGTCGCACTGAATTATAACACTGCAGTAAATGACATGTCGCGCTCGTAATCCTTCTACACCTACACTATTCTTGTACAATATTAATTCATAGTAAGTATTCGAAAGAGTCACCCAGACTCAACCCGGGGTATGCTTGTGGACTGTGCAGGTGCAAAACCAGGCTTCCTGCACCGCCAGCTGTCAATCTAAGGCGGATATGACTCAAGTCAAGTCAAGTCAAGTCAAGTCAAGTAAGTCAATTCATGTCAAATCATGTCAAATCAACTCAACTCAACTCAACTCAACTCAACTCAATTCTCCAGTCTGATCATGTCCAATCAATAGAGTCTTCTCTTGGCCAAGACGGTGGCAGTGGCAACTGTGGTGGTGGCAACTGTGGTGGCTGCAGTGGATGCAATGGTTGAGGCATTGTCCACGTCAGAAGTGCTGGCCTTGCCTGAAGCAATCAAACCTCCAAGGAAAGTGGCAATCTCCGAGGTCAAGGCACCGCCATGTTGAGCCACCCAGTTGAGACCAGACTTCAAAATTCCCGATGATTCGGCCCACTTGAAAATGGCCTCGCCTGCTACCAAGCCGTTCTTCAACACCTTGGTCAAGAACGCCACGGAAGCGGCAGGGTCTGCCAATACCTTCTTCACCAAGCTCTGGACAATGCCGGTGTTCTTGATGGCAGTGACCACGGCGGTGATGGTGCTGGCAAGGTCTCTCTTGTCGATATAGTCGTCGAGGTTAAGGTTGGCCATGTCCACAACAGCGTCTCTCTTGGTGGCAGCATTGGCTGTGGAGGCGGCGGCGGCGGCGTCTGCATTCTTCTTGCTGGCCAAGAATGCCTTCAAGAGATTCAAGCCCGAACCAAATAAGGTCTTGGCCACACTCCAGAGCGTGGCTCTCAAGTCGGCGTTGTTATAGATGGACTTGAAGAGGTTCTGGATCATGCCCGAGTTCCATACGGCTTTGATCAATGCGGGGCCCTGGGTCACGGCGGTAGTCACTGCGCTCTTGACAAGTCCAGCGAGTACAGTCTTCAACTCCGAGTCCTTGGTCAAGGCGTCCCACACTTCGCCAATGATGCCGGAGTTGGTGAGCGACGTGATCAATTCCGAGAGCAACGAGTCGGCTCTCTTGGAAATTTGCAAGAGCTGGTCCTCATCTTCAATGAGTTCTCTTTTCTGGTTCAACGAGCCCAATTCCTGGATGATGGACAAGGCGTCGTTGATGTCAGACTTTTTGACCAAGAAACTGGAGTCAGCAGCTGGCTCTGCCTTGACAGCGGTGGGGGCAGCAGAGACCATGGCGGATGTGGCCAAGATGGCAAAGAGGGTAGGTGTGGAGAGCTTCATAGCGATGGATAAGATGCACTGAAAGGGAGAAAGAAACGGTGGAAGAGAAGCGGTGGAAGAGACGCGATGGAAGAGACGCGGTAGAAGGAAGAGATGCGATGGAAGAAAGAGAAGACCTAGCCTAGAGAAATGCCGCCCATTATATACTGGCGTGGATGGACCTGTGACTGCAATGAGATGTCCGCTTTGGGGAATTCTCATGGGGCCCTTCTGCATGGCCATGCCTGCACGCGTGGGGAAAAGCGCCGGAGACCGCACCGCACTTAGACATTTTGCCTAATGCGGTAATTTGTTGTCTTCCTAGAACAGGCATAGAATTGGGTTTACTAATTGCAGCCATAGGGATAGTGTTTCATATTGTATCATGATTTTATGCAGTGATTCGGTGCGATAGTTGTAGTGTGCTCGGTCTGGGCCATACTACTTTCGGTCTACTCTTCTTTAGCTGCCCGTTTACGGGTGCGTTGACGTGAGTTGCGGACGTACCTAGCGCGGCTCAATTGCGACTATACATGGATTTGGGACTATCTGCAGTCTCGCCTTGCGACTTGGGGCTCGAGGCCTTGCGCTGGTCATACACAGTGTTTGCTGGAATGACATTTTACGGCTCGGGCCAAATATGGCGTGTGTTTGGTCACCGTTTCAGAGTTTCCCCAGAGAGGCTGGATACGGCGCTCCTGCATGCCTATGCACAAATCTGTGGGTATCGGTGATAAACGAGGCGGGCCTGCACATAGTCCCTCCCCTCACCATGGCCGCACTGCAAATTTCCCCAGATGGGTACTGAACCACCATTCCCTAGGGCGCTGAAAATGTGGCTTTGTGCACTTACGGGCGTCGGTCGAGGCGTCAAAGCCATAGACAAAACCGGTATTATCTGCAGGATTCCTTAGTTTTAGACTCCTGGCCATGACCCACAAGGCACCTCGAGGGTGTCTCGAGGGTACGGAGGGTACGCGTTGTGCATTGGCATCGCGAGAGCGCTTCTACATCTCGAGATGCAGAAAGTCACGTGCATGGTGTTAAAGTCGTGTGCGACTCAACAAGGGGGGTCGTGCGCTGCCAAGTCAATGTCGAACAAAGTCAGTCTCAGGTCGTGTGCGGCCATGTTAGTCTCGGGTTGTGTGCGGCCCAAGTTAATCTCTGGTCGTGCACAGACCATCAATCTCCGGTCGTGTGCGGCCAAATCAATCTCCGATCGTGACCGAGTCGTGCACAGTCCAGGTGTCGTGTAAATATCGTGTAAATAGTGTGTGATCCAAGAATCTCGAGCCCAAGAATCTCATGCCATTCAAGAATCTCGTGTGATCCAGGAATTCGTGACATGTGAAAATCAACTACACCGAGATCATCTCAAGATCAACTCAAGATCACAGTTCCCCAAACCTTCTCCTGCCAGACACCCAAGGCCTCCCGAAACAGCATGTAAGTGGTGTCAAAAACACTAGCAAAAGTGACAGTTCATCAAGCAACAGAGGCTCAAAAGAGTATCACGTGCCGCGGCACGTGGACGAATACCCCTCATTTGCAAATTAGCACTGCTGCAGAAGAAATTAACCTCCGTACTAGCAATCTACATAACCATGGCACATGGCACCAGCTAGTAGTAAGCAAACCAAGCGCGAAGGCGGGCTTGCGCAGCACACCTTACAGCAACGGTCCAAGATGAAGATTAAGCCCGTGTATGCCTGCATACAGTCGGGCATGCGCATTCGGCTGCATGGTAAGCTCCTTTCTTCTGATCATATAACCACATTGAGGTGAATCTCCAGAGATGCTAAGAGGTTCTCCAGACATGAGGTTCTCCAGACATGTGATTCTCCAGAAATGTGATTCTCCAGACATGTGATTCTCCAGACATGTGGTTCTCCAGAAATTCCACTCCAAGCCACTCCAGAAATGCCACTCCAGAAATGCGTGTATCTGGAGAATAGGGGTAGAACAGACTAGATAGCATTAAACAGAGACCAAATTGAGTGCATGAAACAGAGACCAACCCAGTCACTCCATTCATCTAGTCCAGTCATTTCAACAGATAAGAGGTTATTGTAGTACAGCTTGCAGGTGACGCAACCACAAGTCATTTATCGTAGGGTTAGTATAAGTCAATGTGCGTTAGGCTCTCTTAGACTTGCAGGCATAGAACGCCAATGTGTGGTACCACAGTGGTTGTATGCAGTATCGGGCGAAAAAAAAAGTGCCAAGTCACCTTAAAGGGTTATATGCAGAGCCACAAAAGCGCACATCAAAAGTGCACAGTAAAAGTGCACAGAAAATCGAACAAATTGCACATTCGAACAAATACGCGCCGTACCAAATACGCGCCGTGAAAGAAATCATGAGATTAATCATGAGATAAATCATAGATCAAACATCACAAAATGTCATAAAAAAAATCCAAACTATCACAATTGTCAAAAATGTCACCACATGTCATCACAATATACAGCATCATGATAACAATAGCCGCAAAAAGAAGCCACATCCCCAGTGCATCTAGATCTCATGACAGACTGACACAATTGCTATTGTATGAGGCAGACATGTAATAAATCCTTATCAAATAAGGTTAGAATAAGAGGATAAGAGATAGTAATTGAGTCTTAATAATATTATTGATTTAATAATATTATTAATATTACAATCATCAATAATATTATTAAATCATTATTATTAGTATTATTAATCCTTGCCAAGAGATGTCACATTTCTACAATCAATGTGTGTTTCGTGCATCTCAATGCGGATACATCAACTCCGCGATTGTCTCAGCCTAAAGTAGCAAAAAGATTTATAGAAGATAGATTGATAGATATAGATAATTATAGTTCATGGATAGAGAATTATGGATAGATAGTTATGGATAGATAGTTATAGTTCGTCATAGTTAGGCATAGTTCATACTCTCACTTAGTAGTCTTTTACTCAGGAGGGCTTAGACCACAGTCCAGGAATCCACGCAGACTTCTGGGCGAAGCAAGGGTGCTTATCCTGTACACTGGGCTCGGGAGGTGGTCGGCACGGCGGCGAAACATTCGGGTTTGCTTTTTTGACGCATGGCGGGTTTTCTGTCGGCTCATGGCCGGCTGTGGTTGGTCAAAAGTCTAATAAGTCAGCTTTCGCGGCGCAGCTGTGCGCAGTCCTGCAGCGTGCATTGTTAGGCGAAGCGATACGCTTCTATTGCATTTACCCACTCCACTTGTCGTATTAAAGCAGCTGGCTTCCGCCTGGGCAATATACATCGGTACTTTTTATTCGGTGCATTATCCCATTTACATATTTAAATCTCTGATATCCCCCACATTCCCTCACATATATTCATATACCACAATGTTGTACGCCTTGACCACTGCTGGCTCTGCTTTCAAGCCTTCTATCAATAAGCCAACCATCACATGGAGACTCAAAAAGTTCAAGCAACTCAATGAGGAGTCCCGGCAGAATTCTGCTGTGTCGAGCATGAACTCCACCAATTCTATTTCTTCCAGAGACTTTTAATTTAATTTAATATATGATAATTATGACGAGATGTAGATAGATTGAGAACTATGATTATGTGGACTGAATTTCCATGTATGTTGATTTGATTTCGGAAGTGTGATTTTAATTTCTTTAAACTCTTTCAAATTTCTTCTAATCTGATCTTAATTCTTTTATTTCTTCTAATTCTAATTTCTTCTACTTTCTTCAAGCTGATCCTAACTTCTAATTTTTCTAATCTTAGGGATGTACGGGTTTATCTTTAATTTGTTAATTTCTTTTAATCTGATCCTAATTTCTTCTACTTTTTTCTAATTTCTTCTGATCTGATCCTAATTTCTTCAACTTTCTTCTACTTTCTTCAAATCTGATCCTAACTTCTAATTTTTCTAATCTTAGGGATGTACGGGTTTATCTTTAATTTCTTATTAATTTCTTCTAATCTGATCCTAATTTCTTGTAATTTGTTCCTAATTTCTTCTGATCTGATCGTAATTTCTTCTACTTTCTTCTACTTTCTTCAAATCTGATCCTAACTTCTTCTAATTTCTTTCTAATATTAGGGATGTACAGGTTTATCTCTAATTTCTTCTAATCTCTTTTAATTTCTTCTAATTGGATCCTAATTTCTTCAAATTTCTTCTACCTTCTTCAAATCTAATCCTAACTTCTTCTAATTTCTTTCTAATCTGATCCTAATTTCTTGTGATTTCTTCTAATCTCTTTTAATCTCTTCTAATCTGATCCTAATTTTTTCCTACTTTCTTCTAATCTAATCCTAATTTCTTCCTACTTTCTTCCTAATTTCTTCCTAATCTCTTCCTAATCTCTTCTAATTCTTCCTCATCTGATCCTAATTTCTTCCTAATCTCTTCTAATCTCTTCTAATCTCTTCTAATCTAATCCTAATTTCTTCTTAATTTCTCCTTATCTCTTCTAATTTCTTCCTCATCTGATCCTAATTTCTTCCTAATCTCTTCTAATCTGATCCTAATCTCTTCTAATCTGATCCTAATTTTTTCAACTTTCTTCTACTTTCTTCAAATCTGATCCTAACTTCTTCTAATTTCTTCCTAATCTCAGGGATGTACGGGTTTATCTCTAATCTCTTCCTAATCTCTTCTAATTCTTCCTCATCTGATCCTAATCTCTTCTAATCTCTTCTAATCTCTTCTAATCTCTTCTAATCTCTTCTAATCTCTTCTAATCTCTTCTAATCTAATCCTAATTTTTCTTAATTTCTCCTTATCTCTTCTAATTTCTCCTTATCTATTCTAATTTCTTCCTCATCTGATCCTAATCTCTCCTAATTCCTAATCTACTCTAATTCTCAATTTCTTATTCTTAATTTCTAATTCTTAATTTCTAATCCTCCAATCTCATATTTTTCCTCCAATTCTTCTTTCCTCATTCTTTCTATGGGTTGTGCATAATCTCACCCGAACTGTCGCTCATCTTATCGTCAACCTCAGATGGATCCCATACAGCCCCGGGCGCAGAAAGTCCCGTCTCTTGTCTCCGGTCCCTCTCCCATTCTCTCCATCTCTTCATCACAATGCTCGATGAGTCAAACACTCCCTCCGCCGCACTGTGGTCGCCCTTATCTCCGCCTATAACAGTTCGCGTTTCACCCCACGAAAAGTCGTCAAACTTCCAGAACGCATACGTGGGAAGCACAAAGTTCCACACCGGCAATGCAAGAAGGTAAATGAAAAAGTACATCACGTACTTGATGGACGATACAGTGATCACAATCAACGTCCCCGGCAACCCGAAAATGATGGCCAACAACACCAATGACAACACCGGCGTGGGCTTGGAGATGATGGCAAACACAATCACATAGATGGAGAACGAGATGGCCGCAGGAAGAACCAATGTGCCCACCAACTCAATGAAAATCACAAATTGCATGGAAAAGCAGAATGTTCCACACAAATCACTAACCAATACCAACTCCATCAAGTTGTGCACTGTGGAGTTGATCCAGCGCCGACGTTGCGAGAGCAACACCTTGAACTTGGCAGGCACCACTGTCTTGCACGCGGCCTTGGCAACAAAAACCTGTTTTCTCTTGGGGAAAGTCTTCAACATCAACGATGATAAGAACCGGTCCTCTCCCAAAAGCAATAAGTTCTTCTTGTGCAAGGTATCCACCACATTGTCCGAATAACGCTCCACAATGTCGGGGTTGGCGAGAATCGGTACCCAGTAGCCCTTGTTTCCTTTGGGAGCTTTGATTCGGTACTGGCTGAAACATCCGGGCAAGCACGTGACTCCTCCAAACACTGACTCGAATGCCTTGGCCTGATGGTGCGAAATGTAGTATTCAAACACCTGGATAGCTGTCACCCAAGACTGTGCCTTGTTGGCGATCTTGGTCTCGCCACAGAGCCCCATGATGGTGGGGTCCTTGACCATTTCGCCCACCATGTGTGTCAAACAGTCGGGGTAAGTCATGGTATCGGCATCCACCATCATCACCATCTCATAGAACTCGGCCATGAGCCCGGTGATCTTGTAGATGGACTCGAGCATGGCAAATTCCAATGCTGTCATTCTCTCGTCGAATGTCACCTTTTGTAAGAAGTTCATGAGCAAGATCTGCGAATCTCTCTTACCTCTGTTTCCAGGCTTGGACCCGGCTGCCTCCTCGGGAGTGCCACACTTGACAATAGTCACCATAGGAACTCTCTGCTGCTTCTCTGGAGGAACTGTGTCGTCGTTATATTTGTAGAATCCTGCATATACCTTGGCCATATTATGTCTCTTAGAACCCTGGGCCACAGCCACATACGAAAAAGGCTGCACCTCTTCTCTGGGCACGCAAAAGTCGGTCATCAAATCAAGCACAATGTCTGGCGTGGTCCGGTCGTTTCCTGCACCCTTGATGATTCCGTCACACACCATCAAAAGCAACTTATGCGAATTTGGGTAGTCTGTGGTGGCAATGGAGTCCAATGTGGTCCGGATACCATCTTCATCTTCACTGTATGCCGTCACCAAGCACATGACATGCGCCAAGGGGTAGCCAAAAGGCTGGTACTCCACGGGAGGTTGTGGTACCACATCTGGGTGGATCAAAGACCCATCCAATCCTGCACTCACGGCCGCGGTGCCCAAGTCAAATGGGTTGAACACCTGCGAGTTGGGTCTGGTGCCAATCAAATCGCCTGTCAGAGGGAAAATCACTGACCGGGTATTGGCACTGCGCGACCGGCTGTGCTTATTCTTGTGCAAGCCAGCAGCTTGTGTAGACATGGTAGTGTACTTGAAACTGGACGCCGTGTTCTGCGGCTGCGGATTGGTGGAGATGTCCTGGTCATCCTTGCTGAAAAACACCGATTGTCTATTTGTTTTTCTGCTCTTGAAATCGGCCCTGTTGAGGGGATCCACAGTGGTGATAGGAGCCAACTTGTTTGCTGGGCTATCCACCCAGTTCTCGATTTCGCGCTCCCGCGCTGCCATGCTCTTGGAGTTGATGGTGCTTGCACCCTGCTTGGGGCAAATGATCCACCTGTAGTAGCAAGCCATTAAGAACTTGACCACCACCACCGAGAGAATAAACACAAGCGACACAATCAACACAATCTTTGACGCAATGCACCCAATGGTGTCGGAGTCAATGACTCCCACCTTGACAATCTCCGTCAAGCACTTTGCAGCCTTTCTGTCGTCCACGCTGGAGAGTACCATGGAAATATCGTGGCCCTTGAAGGTCTCGTCATCTCTGAGCCGGTCGAAAAGCTTGGGGTACGTGACATCGTTGCTGGAGATCCAGTTGATCAAGTCCAAGTCAAGCACCTGGCCCGAGTACACCACCAAGTTGCGCGACAGGTTCCTGATATCTTCCCACGTGAAGTAAATGTCTCCGTCCACATTCAAGCCGTAGTAGGCCTTGCGTGATTCCGTAGACGTGTGGCAAGCCCAGCCATTGTAGTACACCTGCGACGAGTTGACGGACGTGGTCCCATGTTGGGGGAACACACGACAGGGCATATACCACGCCAAATCATTGCCATTATGCGGAATGGAGCATTCAGGCTTGGGTACAATGAGGTCTTTGCAGTTTCCATTGACATTTTGAAACAAAAACGAAGCATCCATGCCACCAGCATTGACCGGAGGGTACAAGACGTTGGAGCCACTGGGAATACCTGCTGCGGCCGGATGCTGCGAGTTGGAGAGGTCAAATGCCCGGCCGTTGATGATCAAGTATCCTGTGGTGACGTTGCCCGAGCGGATCTTCACGCGAGGAAGGGGACACACGGTTCTGGTGAAGCCAAAAGTCAAGTACGCCACAATAGCTCCCACGTATAAAATGCACGAGATGAGTCCTATCTTCTCTCGCCACGCAAACTGCCGGGACTTTCCCTTGATTCCAAACAAGCTCAAGAGCGGTGCGGGAGCCCAGAACGTGATCACGTAGCAGTACACCTTCCAGAAATAGATGTTGTGGCGTTCTTTGGCGGCGGCTGCAGGCACCTTCTTGCTTGCCGAATGTTTCAAGTTGCCGACTTCATCATTCAAGCCAAAAACCTCCTTTTTGCGAGGCAGGCCCTGCATGTCCATCAAGGGAATACCCTCTTCACCATCAACACCATTAGAGAGGTACACCTCCTGTTCATCACTAATAGGCTCGAGTCCGTTGCCATCAATTTTGAGATGGTTAGCCTCCTGCGACGCCACTTGCGTGTAGTGGAAGCGGGGGTGATTTTTGTCGAGGCGCTGTCTTTCTGGTCTGACGAGAGACCTTTTGCGACCGACATCGCCAGACTCGTGATCAAACTCACGATAGGACATTTGTGGAGCTGGCTAAACCTATTCCTTGAAGATCAGTAGAATCAGATGACTAGAATCAGATCAGTAGAATCACTAGAATCACTAAAATCAAATCAGTAGAATGGAATCAGATCACTAGAATGAAATCAGATCACTAGAATAGAATCAGATCACTAGAATCACAATCAAATCAATATCAATATCAAAAAATGTCAACCCTAAACCTCAGTTTTCTGTATCTGCTGTTCAATCCAGGCTAGGCTAATATCTCCTATATCGTCGATGTCACACTTGAAACAGATTCTGGAACAGCCAAAGATATTCTCCACCAAAGTTTTGACAGCGGAAATATGTCAGTGAAACACCGGCAGAAGAAGTGTTACAATTAGAGTGAGAGATCTAAAGCCGAACAATAGCACGAACAATAGATGCGCGCTGCGCACGCACAATTAGGCTCAGCCTAGAAATCCCACGCATGCTGTTATGAGACGAGACGAGCGCGCGTCACGTGTATCTATTTAAAGCGACCACTAGGAGAGGATAGATTAGGGAGGGAGAGAAGATATGGAGATACGGAGAGGGAGATACGGAGAGGGAGATAGGGAGATAGGGAGAGGGAGATACGGTCATACGGTCATACGGTCATACGGACATACGTAGATTAGAAGAGCTGGACGTGAGTAGATATATGTGCTTCGTCTACAGGGATGTACGGGTGCTGATGACTGAGACTCAGTATCCATGTTTATCTTTTGGCCTATAAGGTATTCATAGTATTTTGTATTAGGCAATATGAAGTAGTGCCTAGAAATTTGTATCAGGCTTTAGTTATTTACAGTAGCATATTTACATGACGAAGAGTCATATCACAAGCGGCATGAACTCTGACTGAACTAAAAAGATATGATTCGTGAACTAAAAAGTTATGATTCGTGAACTAAAAGGTTATGATTCGTGAACTAAAAAGTTATGATTCGTGAACTAAAAAGTTATGATTCGTGAACTAAAAACTTATGATTCGTGAACTAAAAACTTATGATTCGTGAACTAAAAACTTATGATTCGTGAACTAAAAACTTATGATTCGTGAACTAAAAAAGTTATGATTGAGGTCTCAATAACTCGAAAAGAGGAGCTAAGCCAAGAAATGCTTGCCTCAGGAATCATCATAGGGCAAGCGTGCATGCTGACAAACTAGTTGAATATCTCATACCCAATGCTTTTCGTCTGCGACTCTGATTACTTCATTCTGCCAATCAACACATTGACACCACAAATTTCCTTGCTAACCATCCTACATCATCCTATATCATCCTATTGATCGTGAAATGTTGAAATGGATTTTAGATTTGCCTAGTACAAGTTGATCTACTAGATCTATAATATGCTAGACCTATTAATATTACTGTATGCTGAGCATACACTTTCGCTTACATCACTTTCGCTTACATCACTTTCGCTTACGTCACTTTCGCTTACGTCACTTTCGCTTACCACTTTCGCTCACATTTTTCAAGAGAGACTATTTTTCAAAATAATTCATACTAGTGCGACAAAAATATTCAAACCAGTATTTCAAAAATATTCAAACCAGTATTTCAAAATCATTCATACCAGTGCAACAAAATTATTCATACCATTATAAAATTTTTCATACCAAAACAAGTTTTAATATACAACATAACATGGAAACTCCTTTTGTTTTGTCAGCTTGGCCGTTGATTGGAAGACTCTAAGAATAGAGTGTAATAGCAATCAGCAAGATAAAAAATATCTGATCACTGAAAATTATTAAAAGTTGGTGTGAACATTATGCCTTTTGGTATGATAATTTTGTCGCACTAGTATGAATAATTTTGAAGACTGTACAACAAAATTATTCATACCAGTGCGACAAAAATATTCAAACCAGTATTTCAAAAATATTCAAACCAGTATTTCAAAAATATTCAAACCAGTATTTCAAAATTATTCAAACCAATACAAGTTTTAATATACAGCATAACATAGAAACTAGTTCAGTTTTGCCGTTTCGACCGTTGATTGGAAGACTCCAAAAATAGTATAAGAGTAATCGTCCAGATATAAAATATATGATTACTGAAATCTACCAAAAGTTGATGTAAACATTTCCATTTGGTTTGGAGAATTTTGTCGCACTTGTTTGAATAATTTTGAAATTTTGGTATGAATTTGAAAAATACTCAACAGCGCGCAATAATTCAAACAAATCAAAAAAACAATTCCCCTCCGAGTCTTAAACCAAATGGTATATGTTTCTACCAACTTTCATTAAAATCAATATTCAGAAATCTACTACTTTTGGTAGTCTTCAATCAAGCATCAAACGACCATGAACTGATTTTCTTGATCTGTATACAACAACTTGTTAGTGGTGTATGAAACTTGAATTATGGTTTAATTGGTTTGATGTTTTCAGTGTTGAAATATTTTTCGCAGTGGTTTGAATACTTTTACAGTGTTTTTCAAAATTATTCAAACCAATTTTCAAAAGTTTCCACCACTTCGCACAATCCGAATCAAGTGACGAAATATAACCCATTAATTAAAATTGAATATTCAGAAATCTGGAAAATCGCTTCATGTATACATTCAGGAGTCGTCAATCAAGGGTAAAACGAACAAAACTAACTAGTTTCCATGTTATTCTGTATATTAAAACGTGTTTGGTTTGAATTTCTGAAAACTGCACTGGTTTGAATAATTATACTTGAATAATTCGCACTGGTATGAATAATTTTGAAAAATACTGTATTCGAATATTTCAAATTATTCATACCAATATTTCAAAAATATTCAAACCAAATACAAGTTTAATATACAGCATAAAATGGAAACTGACCCCTAAATATATATATGAGGCAATCTTCAGATTTTAGAATTCAGCCTATTGAATTCTATTAAAAGTTGGTGTGAAACATCATTGACATTTATAATTTTGAAATATTGGTATGAATAATTTTGAGAAATAGTGTAATTTGAAATATTTGAATAATTTGAATACAGTATTTCTCAAAATTATTCATACCAGTGCGACAAAATTATTCATACTAATATTTCAAAATTATTCATACCAGTGCGATAAAATTATTCATACACTGTTTTTCAAAATTATTCATACCAGC